>BPLR01001081.1:0-132643 GCA_021605095.1 Caerostris extrusa
GTAACATATTTAAGCAATTTCTAGAAGTATTTCCTCCATATATAGCATTCCATATAAATTTAAAATGCTATTTTGTTGCATTAACTATTGGACAGTTCACATCACAATGTCTTTTCTGCTATTTAGAGTGCCACCATAAAAGAAAGCAATTTGTGTAAGGGCGAGCAAATGGGCGTTGTTGTATTACAATAAGTTATTAGATCATCTTCAGAGTCAAGCCCGGAGAGCTTAAAAATGACTCTAATAAACTTGGGTCTTGTTAAAACGAATAATACTAATTCATCGGCCAGCTCTGTGAGGCTGCTGTTACTTCCACTGACGCTCATAATTTGTGCGATAAAAACGAAACAGAAAATGAGTTGACATGGCTGCGTTTTAAATTTAACAGCTCCCAAACTTTGCATGAAGTTCCATTCAAGATGGGGCCGGTAGCTGTGTGTCTGTTTTCTGTTTAACATTTGGTAAGGTTGTTCTCTCCTAAAACCGTCTTTATTTTTAATATCACAGCAATCAGTTTTCTGTTATTTACATCGGTATTTAAAATAAAAATTTTAACATGTGGGATAACTTTAGTATGTAATAAAAAAATATTCGTTTCTTTGAAATTATTTTTTTCAGTTATAATGATGATGATTAAAAATTTTTCCTGTTATTTTTTACAAAACCATTTTTCTACACATTATATAAATTTTTTTTTCTTGTCATTAAAATCAAATGTTATTGTTTTTTATTTTAATTATATTTGAAGAAATTTTAATTTAAAAAAATTAGTAAAATTTACTCATTATGTAGAATGAAAAAGTTTTTCTTGTTATTTATTATAAAATGATTTTTTGCATATTATATAAATAACCATTTTCATGTCCTTTTTATTTAAATTTTCTTTGCTTTTTTATCTAAGAAAATTAATATTATTATTTTTCAAAATTTAAATCTAACTTAAAGATTTGCTTTCATATTCGTAAATATCAGATATATACTCATACATATAATATTTTCCTTAAAAAAAAAAAAAAAAATTTTGTTATAAAATGGAACTTGAATATTTTTAAAGTAAAGAACTTTAATGAAACAGAAAAATAACTACAACCTATCAATAAAATTATATATAGCAACATATTTAAAAACAAATTTCCAAGTATATCCACCATATATAGCATTCCACCAAATTTAAGAATGCTATTTTGTTGCATCAACTATTCAAAGACAGTTTCACCTCACAATGTCTTTCCTTTGAAAATGAAATTGCCGCCATAAAAGCAATTTTGTGTAAGGCGAAAGCAACAAATAAATTTATTATTTACAATAAGGTTTAGCTAGATCATCTTCAGTCTCAAA
The DNA here is from genome assembly GCA_021605095.1 of Caerostris extrusa. NCBI lineage: Eukaryota > Metazoa > Arthropoda > Arachnida > Araneae > Araneidae > Caerostris > Caerostris extrusa. Next base: position 1,339 of record BPLR01001081.1, read on the forward strand.
GCAGAGCTTAAAAACGATAATAAATTTGGGTCTTATTCAAAAGGCAGATAATATTTCGTTAAATCATTTTTCTCGCAGGGCGCCGTTACTTTCCACTGACGCTCACTGTTTATTGCACGATAAAACAAACAGAAAACGAGTGGAAGCAGCGTTTTAAATTTAACGGCTCCAGAACTTTGCATAGAATTCCATTCAAAGATAGGACATTAGCTGTGTGCCATTTTTCATTTTGTTATTTAGTAAGGATATTCCCTCACTAAAACCCGTCTTTATTTTAATGACAGCAATCAGTTCTCTGTTATTTTCATCAGTATTTTAAAGAAAACTTAAACACATGGTATATTATATATTAAAAGAAATATTCGTGTCTTTGAAATTAATTTCAGTCCAAATGATGATGAATAAACGTTTTCATGTTGTTAATTATAAAGTAATTTTTCTACACATTATATGAATAATTTGTTTCTGTCATTTAATCAAATTTTATTGTTTCTTTTATTTAAATAAATTTTAATTTTTTTTTTTCAAATTTTAATAGAATTTTACTTATTAAATAAAATAACAGTTTTCTTGTTATTTATTACAAAAAATAATTTTGCAGGTCATTTAATCAAATTTTATTGTTTTTTATTTAAATAAATTCAAAAATATCATCATTTAAAAATTTAAATCTAACTTAATATTTACTTTCATATCCATAAATATCAAATATGCACATTAGATTTTTCGTCAAAATTAAAAGATAAAAATAACACTTGTTATAAAAATGGAAGTTGAACACGTTTTTTTTTTTAAAGTAAAGTACTTTAATGAAACAGTAAAATAACTAAAAACTATCAATACAATATATATAGCAACATATTTAAAACACATTCCCAAGTATATCCTCCATATATAGCATTCGAAAAATTTAAATATGTTATTTTGTTGCATTAACTATTCAGACAGTTTCACCTCACAATGTCTTTTCTTTTGAAAATGAAATTGCCGCCATAAAAGCAATTTGTGTAAGGCCAGCAAATAAATTTATTTACAATAAAGGTTTAGCCAGATCATCTTCAGTCTCAAGCAGAGCTTAAAAATGATAATAAACTTGGGTCTTATTCCAAAGGCAGATAATGTTTCGTTAAATCATTTTTCTCTCCGAGGCCGCTGTTACTTCCCACTGACGCTCACTGTTTATTGCACGATAAACAAACAGAAAACGAGTTGAAGCAGCGTTTTAAATTTAACAGCTCCAAAACTTTGCATAGAATTCCATTCAAAGGTAGGGACATTAGCGATGTGTCATTTTCATTTTATTATTTGGTAAGGATATTCTCTCACTAAAAGCGTCTTTATTTTAATGACACCAATCAGTTTTCCAATCCAGATAACACTTTTAGTATATAATAAAAAATATTCGTTTCTTTGAAGTTAGTTTTCAGTACAAATGTGGATGAATAAAAGTTTCCTGTTATTTGAGATTAAGTTTAATGGTAGTTAACAATTATGTGTTTTTAAAATCATTATTCAGAAATTAAAAAGACTTACTTAATTAATAATTTAATAATATTTTTTTGAATAATTTTATCTTTAATAATAATTTTGACTTAAATTCTTTAAATAATTAATTTATAAATTGTTTTACTTTTATTATTTCATATATAAATATTTTAGCAATCGTTTCAATAGAATATCTGAATTTTCCACATTTGTTATAACATATATAAACAACTTAAAATTAAAATCATCATTAATACATATATCATCGTTATGCAAAAATTAATAATAATGCAATGTTACAATAATATGCAATAGTTATATATATTATATCTTCGTTATTATAATATAAATATTATAATATAACGATATAAAATATTTTAACGATGATTTAATTTTAAGTTTGAAATTCTAATATAAAGATAATTTTAATATAGATTTCACTGATATAAAATTTCTGAATATTAGTCAGTCAATAACAGAAGTTTAATCTTTAAATTTATTTCTAATACTCAATGAAATTTAATAATATGTACATTACAGAAATAAATATCTACATATTATTTCCTATAGATGATTTTTAAAATGAATTTATCTTAATGCTACTGATGTTAAATAATTAACAAATAAAAATTATTGTAAAGTACGGATGAAAATCAATTTAAAGATTATAAAACTGGAAAACATGTTATTTTTCAATAAAATAATACTTTCAAAAGAATTCAATTAGTAATTTTTATACGATCCTTTTTAACAGTAAGAAAATGATTCATGACAGTGATGGTGTTACACAATTATGCTAAATTCTATTAATGTTTATGGTTTTAAATCTATATGCTGATGTTTATAAATTTAATTAGGTTTTAAAATGTTTCCCATAAATAAATAAAGTCACATAAATAAAAAGTGAAACTTTTCAGTGGAATGCTATGACTACGTAAAAATATCCTAGAAACATGAATTGAAGTAAAAAGAAATGAATACAGAGTCAAATTTAATTTGCATAGATATTAAATCTAAAATGGTAGGTTTAACACAACTGTATAAATTTAAAATTGATTGGTTTAACTTCCTTTTTTTTTTTTTTCTTTATTGCTTTAGGATGTAATTTTTCTCTGACTGTAAAATTATGTTTTCAAAATATTTCAGAAAACAATATAGAATTGAATTTCTGTTTTTAACTTTATTTGAAACTTTAAATTTGTTTCCGTAAATATTATTGTATGTGATATAAAAAGTTCGATATATTTTCATAAACTATTTTTATTTAAATTCTATACATTTTCATATAATTTTTTTTTCTTAAGCAAAAAAAAATTTTTGCGTGATTTGAAAAGCTTTATTTGCCTCTCACAAAGTTTAATACAAAATTGCCTGATGTAAATACTTTCACATCATTGGTGAAAAGTTAGTTTCTACCTCAACAGAGATTGTAGAAACTAGGTTTGGAGATAATTTTGACAGAAAAATAAAACTAACACTCTTGTCTGCCAAATTGGTAATATAACTGAAGATGTACAGCATCAGTGTTTCGGGAATTTGGGCGACAAATTGCTTTAATTAAGCTGCATTGTACAATATGTAGCAACAAAAAGAAACACATTACATTGTCAATATTTGATTTTTGTCATTTTGTATTCGTTTGTTATGGCAGTATATGTTGAACTACATTTTTGCAAATCAATAGAATTCAACCCAACAGTTCGTGCATTATTTGCTACTTTAAATTCTTTTTATAAACTAAGCAAATATAGAGTGGAAAAATAACGTCGCAATATGCAGCAATGGTGCTCAATCAGCATTGGGAAGATTCTAAAGTTTACAAGTACTTATGAAACACAAATTTTTCACAGCTTATTTTGGACACAAAATAAACAAATAAACATTCCATGCAAAAAAAAAGAACCCTAGTCTGAATATCGTGCTAACGATGATTTGTAACTTTAGCAAAATTTATAAAAAATGAAAGACTAAAATTCCAGAATGTTTTTTTTTTTCTTTGTAAATAAAGAATGCAATACTTTCAAGGTTCTATTTAAATTGTGAAGCAAGGAGGTTATTATGTGGGAAATGTTTGAATGTGTTTATGAATTAAGAAATATGGCAATTAATTAAAAAATATGGACAAAAATGTCCATTATTCTAGAAAGAGAAGCACATACCGGAAGCAGAGAATTTTCGAGATGGTTTTATTTGTGATAAAATTTGAGATACATAAATAATCGACAAATTTGAGAAAATTTTCCTTGAATCTTCAACTAAAAGAGAAAGTGCACATATTTTAGACATGAGTAATGAAATGTAATGTTTTTTATAGAAAATTGAATTGTAGAGCTGCTGAAATTTAAAAAGCAAAATCAAGTAATATAAAAAAAGAAAATTAAAATCAATTCCTACTTTTTTCACTATATTGCAGAAATTCCTTAAAATAATTTTCATTCATTTTTTTATGTTTATCTGGCGCCATCTATTGGTAGCTATATGCAATTTAAATCTAAAACAAAATTTAATTAATTAATTAAATTTAATTACTGAATTAATATTTGAAAAACTGTATTAACATCAAATTGTCCTCCACTACAAGTTCAAAAAAATATATATTTGAACGTTAGTGGAGGAATAAAAAGTATTTTTATTAACAATTGAAAATTTGAACAAGATATATATATGGAAAGTGTGAGTTAATAAAGGAATTGAAAAGCAAAAAGCATGGAATGTTTGTAAATGCGGATGAATATGTTAAAGCGGATGAATGGCTAAAAAACAATATGTGCAAGTTGCTTTTTGTCACCATTAAAATCATTTAGCCATCCTGGCAAGAAATTTTAAAAAAAGTATTTTCTTGCGAACGACAACGTGGTGGTTTAGTGATCCATTTCAAAATACACACGAAGGTCTTTCCTCTACCAAAGAAGAATTGTATACAGACTTCACAACAAGGAATCACTGACAAAGGACATTAAAAGACAATTTAGTAATAAATCACTCTTTGAATTTTGGGCAAGAGTGGATGATACGTTTTCTGCACTAATACCAATAGTATTTTATTTCTCTTTCAACATCATAGCTTTAAGAAACCGGATTTTCTGATGTGATTAATTTGAAGGCAAAATATAGTTATCAGATAATTATTGAAAAATAACTTGTCATTTTCTTTAGAGTGAAAATTAGTTTTAAATTATTAAAATTCTTCGAAAAATTTTGCTCTACAGGAAAGTCTCAAAGGAGTCACTAATAATTATAAACTTGTTTTAATTAGGAATTCGTATGTTAATCAGTAAATTATACAAAATTGATACTATTTAATTTTTAAATTTATTTGTCAGTATAAATAAATATTTTTTTTTTATTGAGTCAAATGTATTTACTTTTGCTTGCATTTAAATAAATACATCGATTTTCTTTACGATTAATTTTATGATTAATACTCCATTCTACTCTTTAGCATTAGCCTGATCCGTCATGCGGGCATGACTACAATTTTAAAATCATTCTATTGGCATTTTGAAAATATTTGCATCTGTCTCTCTATCTATCTCTATCTCTATATATAAATGAACATTTCAATGTATGCATGCATGAGTGTTTGCACGTTCGGTATTCTAATGTAACTTAAAGCTCAAATATTTAATTTTCTAATTTTTTTTAACCTATGTCTAGTCAAAAAATTACAAATGTATTATAATAAGATATTTATTAATTAAAAAAACATTTTCTGCTAAGGGGACACCAGTCAGCTTGAATTTAAAATTGTCTTTTTAATTTAAAGTAATTTGATGAAAAATAATTAAAAATGAACTGTTTTAAACAATAAATTTTTTGAAAGTTAATGCGATTGTGAAATCATTCTTAGATGTCGCTGTGTGACAGATTTAAGCACTATGAAAAAAAAAAAAATTGAAAGCATCCAATAAATTTAAAGTCATTAAATACTAAAGAAAGAAAAACAAATATTTTATATGATCAATATTAAAGGCTGAGAGATCATAAAACTTGTTTGTATAAATTTAAACATATTTATGAAATAACGATATAGTAAAACATTTATGTAATATATGTATTTATGCTATGAATAAAGTTTAATTTTTAAAGTAGAAATTGTAAACCCCTAAATACACACACACATATATATATATATATATATATGTATATATATATATATATATATATATATATTATAATTATATATATATATATATATATATATATATATAATGAAGTTATTAAGATGATTAGTGATGACCTTTTTCCTACTTTTTTAAAAACACATGGAATAAAATAGCGTAAAAGCATTAACAAGTACTAATATCAACGCGAATAGAGGCAGTGTAATACTGAGAAAAAATTAAATTTATTATATATATATATATATATATATATATATATATAGAAATCAAACAATAATTGTAACTGGAAATAGATTTCTATTAAAATAATCAAAGTAAATTTAAAAAAAAGCTTTCATTTTAAATATTAATGAAAGTACGTATTTTTTTAAAAATTATAATAAAAGTAATAATTTAAAATCATTTCGAAAAGTAATTTAAGACAATTTTTAATAAAATCATTAAAGTTTAGTTCCACGTTGATTGAAGAGAATTAAGCCTTGGAATAATTTTAATTGGAAAGAAAATTATTTGATTTTATGTTGTTTAATGAAATTTCCTTAATGAGACATTTTTTTACTGTAGAATTATTTCATGCACTAAATTAATTTTAAATATTTTGATAAATTAACAACTAATTAAAAACTTCTATGTTAATTGAATTTTACCGGAAGCAGGGAAATTATAAACAGAAAGCGTCACATACTAAGAATAAAAATAATATATAAGAAAAAATGCGAAAATGTGTTTAGCGTTATTAAACAAAAATAATGTAAAAATATATGGCGATATAAAAGTTAAAATACTAGTATGCAATCGATTATTGTTTTTTTTTTTTAAATTATTTCTGTCAAAAAATGTGTGATATATTTTAAAGAATATTTTTTGATATATATTTCTGAAAATATTTTAGAATTTAAATATTGATAACATAATAGAGGTATTGAAAATTCAATATTTTGATTAAAGTACAAAGTTACAAAAATGCTGCGAAATATCTCCAATTATTCATTGATTTCCTTTAAAAACAAAAATTTTAAATTAAAGCACCTTAATTTAATTACCCTTTATGATAAGATATTTTTTATTTTATTTTAATTGCAGTTAATTCTCTCACTAAACTGCTAAAAATATTTTTTCAAGAACTGAAGATCTCGGAAAATCTTTAGAATTAGTTTTAAAGCACTAACGTATAAAAACAAGACGATGAATTGTAAATTGGTTTAATTAAGCCTTAATCAATTACGATCTTCTTTTATCATGTTTAGTTGTGGTATTTAATGAATTAACGAAGAGGGGCCTTTATCCTCTTATAAAAACAAAAATCAGTATGATTAAATTAAAACTCTCATTTAATTAAAAATTAAAGATTTTTTAATTTATAATAGTCATGTGCTTCTTACGTAAAAGTATCTTAAAATGTTATATGATTTTAAGTGCCATATGAGCCAGTTTTATGTATTATTATAACAAAAAAAAGGACTGTGAATTTATTTATCATTAAAGTAATATCGATGAAATGAAATTTGATTAAAATATCGATTTTTTTATTAATTGGTAATAATTTCTATTGTATTTTATTTTATAAAATTTTGTTTTGCATATTAAGCATATATAAAGAAGCACGAATAAAAGTTAATACATACAAATGCATTCTGCTATACAAAACCAAATGAATGTTATCATAATTTTAGAAAAAAAATGTTTGTTGTAATAGAAATATTTGGTAAATCAATGATATTCTTTAATCAAATCAAGACTTCAAAAAAATTCTTAAAGAATATTGAATTTATTTTTTTTTTTTTATTTTCAAACGCTGGATACATTGATCTGAAAGTCATTTCACATTGCAGTACCAGATAAGTAACAAATTCAGCACTATCCAGGTGCACAAAGTTGACATCATTAAATTCACACTACATAAATATTGTATCAATCCCAATTTAGAGCGAATATTTCCAGTGGTGACATGCAGCCATTTTTTTTATCGTTGGCGCATTGGCCTAAAATTCACTTTGACCTATAATACCAGATAAATAACAAATTCAGCACTATCCAAAGTGCACACAGTTGACATGGTTAAATACGCTCATTAATATTGTATAACCACAAATTAGAGCTAACATCTCAAGTAGTGGCATCTTGAATTATGTGGTTTCATCTTTTGGTCATTGATCTAAAGGGCATTCGTCACTACAATACTAGACGAATAACAAATTCAGCACTCTACGCTGAACAAATTCAGCACTCTACGCCAGTCTACTTACAGTTGACATCGTTAAATACATACTACATCGATAGTGTATAACCCCAATTTAAGGCAAACCTTTCCAGTGGTAGCATTTAGAGTTCTGTGTTTCCATCGTATCCGGCTCGAGTGGAAGGAGTTTCCATCTTTCCATGGAATGAAGGAGTTTTCCATCAGGCTTAATTTACTTGTTGTCTGCACAGGATTCAATAACCTTTGCATCACCTTCGCTTTAATCTGAGTTTCTCAATTTTGAAAACACGCCATGAAATTCCAAGAAACTTTGTAGTTAAAAGTACCTGAATAACATTTATATGCTAATACGCTGTACTCACTATTACATTTTGAGATGGAAACTTGTGAATGTGATTTTGCACAGAAAACCTTATACATTATTTTGCAAAAGCTGTACAGATGAAACAATTCATAAACGTAGTAAGCTTGAAATACAAAAAGCAATGAACCTCAGCACTTAGCGATGTTAACTGTATTTAATGTCCAAGCAAAAATATACAACCTTATATTTAAATCATCTCATGTTCTTATTATGGTTTGCTACTAACAAAGGAACTAATGTAATGATTATATATAACAATTACGTTAGATGTCAAAATTATATTAATATTAACATTAAAAAATTAAAAATTAAAGTTGTGTACTAAAATCTTTATTTGACAATCAAAAATAATAAGCAATATATATTTCTCCAAAAAGAAGAAGATTACGAAATTTTTCCAATACAGTATAGTATCTTATTTTAATTGGTTCAAACGAGACTAATTCGTGATTTTTTTTGCATAATTATTATCTTAAGGAACAAAGATATATCAATATATCTTGTTCCAGTTTCAAAGATTCCTTAAAAAACTCTCAACCTGTTCAAAGATTATTTAATATGTTAAATATATCTTAAGGAACAAATATATATTTTATTTTTATAATTGCTTAAAAGTATTTCACTTCCCAGATTTCATTACTTTACATATGAATATACAGAAGTATAAATAATTATATATATTATTTGGTATAATTAATTAATGTAGTAAATTTATGAATGCAGTATTTAGATTGTGATTTAATTAAGATGGTTAAAGTAATTGAAATGCAAATAAAAACTGTTTTCGTCGCGAAACCCTATAATATTTGCTACTTTTTGATATTCAGTAATTTTTATATTCTTGATTTTAATTTAATTTAGTTGTCCAGAATCACATTTTCTAAAAATTTACTTTCTTTTTCAATTCTAAGTTCTCCCACTGTCTCTCACCTGTGGTCATTTATCTCCAGGGCAGATTTGTCTTCATCCCAGGTGTATTGAGTCGTTAAGGTCTGCTACAATGCATCCAAATTTTGCCACCTCAATTTAGAACAAACATCCCCAGGGATGTCATTATGGGGTCTAGAAACTTTCAGTTCCTCTAAAGGTTATTCTCACCTAAGTATTCTACGCTTCCAGTCCGAGAATAGACACAGAAACTTTCAGTTCGAAGTCGCTTGTAGAATATCGAACACGCTGCCTTGTTTCAGAAGCCCAACGCATTATTTACCATATCATTGTGATTTTTTTATTACTCTGCATTAAAATTTTGAGACATTTAATTATGGTTGTTCAAAAGTGCTTTTAGTTTTTGAAAGAACTTTTAAACAACCATAATTAAATGCCAGTTATTTTTGGATTATGTATTTCAAGCAGCAGCTATTTTTCTATAATGTATTTGTGCAGTTAAGTATATAATAAATTTGTATGAAGCTCTTTTACGAATATATATATTCCTCGCGCTATTTTTGCTTTAGTGAAGATTTTTGGAGTATGAATACGTGTATGTAGACTTCTAAAATTTACTTCTTTTTTCCTCCTATGTGCTTTGTTTATTTTAGATGAGAAAATTTGAGAAATGCATTAAATTCAATTGTGTTTGTTACCCTTAATACTGACATTAAAACAGTAATTTTAAGAAAGTTTTTGTAGTTAGAACTTTTAAAACATACAGCAAGCTTTAAAAAATTACTCATACATTTTTTACGCTATTTAATCATATAATCATACGCATCCTAGAATTGTAAAAGTAATTTTTGTGATTAAAATTTTGTATAAAATAAATGATTTTAGAGGTATTGAACAATATAAGGAATTTAAAATAACAAAAAACATAATTTAAATTTTCCAGTGCCACATGTAACATTTTCTGTTTTATTGGACAGTATTTTCAGCACTTCTTATATAACTTTTTTCCTTATATATGTAAATATATATATATATATATTTACATATATAAATTAATATATTTACATATATAAAATACATATATATACACCCCATATATTTAAGATCTAATACCTGATACTTTGACCTTGCAACCAGTTGCAATAAAAGTTTTACCTGTGCTTATATTGAATTATTCACCTTTACCTGTGCTGCATTTGAATTATTCATTATGCTTTAATTAGGTGTGAAAATTTACACAGTATTCACATTTCTCATTAACTTTATAGTAAGACCAGTGTTATTTTTCTCACAATTCCAATGATTGTCGACTACCACAATATTTGCAATCAAAACGCATGAGAAAAATTTATCAGAGGTTATTATAAAATTAATTATAATGTTTGCAGGAGATTCTTCAGAATAATGTCCATGACTTTCATATAAATTTGATATTTTGCTTTTTAAAGCACATTTAATTTCGTTTTCTCATTAATATTTTCCTTTGAAATGGGATTATTTTGACTTTATTCCTTGAAATAACAGTCATTAGTTTTTTTTTAATACGAATACAATTAAACACAAATATTAATTAATTCAAAATTCAACATCACTAGGCCAATTTAACTACATATGTGAATCTCAGCTTCTGAAGGCTAACTTAACTATGTATCTCATACTCTTCAGATACAACTACAGTCAACGTAAAAATCTAGAAAAACTTGGAAAATAAATTTAATATGAGGCTACTCAAGTGTTACTTTTAAACTTCTTTCAATATTTACAAATTGATCTGTCGAAAATGGGTACTGTTAGCTATAAGTCAGGCTCTATACAAAATGTTGATAGCATTTCATTTCATTTAACCATTCATCACCATATTTATAAACTATTTCGTGAGATCTATTGCTCACCAAGAGTGATATGTTATATACAACTTTTGTAACAAAACACTGAATAGCCTTTATGAACTAATATCTAATCATAATAGCTTACTTTAGGTTTAACATAAAGAGAATGGAAAACAGCTATGTTACGTGTTCGGTAACTGCAAGTTTACCCTTGCCAATACCTTTCAGTTTAAACTCTAATTAAATATACAGAAATTGAATTATCTCAAAGCAAGCTATCCTTCGAAATCCTTCTATTCTTTTGCAAAGAGTATTGGCATGAAATTTTGAAATGAATGTATTGAATTCAGATTTTTTTTTTATTGGTTACCTATTATGTGTTTCATTAAATAACTTGTTTGTATTTTCGTATGCAAACTATATTTTTCTCACTATTTAACTTTATAATTTTTTTTTTATTTCTCAAAACCATATAAATCAATAGTTTTATATTTTCTTTCTTTTTCATCTCTTTATTTAAAATTTTCATTACAAATTTCCACATTAAAATATTAAAAAAATTATCTCACAATCCTAATTTATATATTAGATAGATATATAGGTGTAAGGTTTTTTTAATGAGTAAATAAAATTTTTCCTAAAAAATTACAGTTTAATTCAAAAGCATATTATAATTAGAATTAAAATTAAACTGACAATTAGATTTTATTTTAAGATGTTAAAGGGTAGATAATAGGATATAATGAGAAATATATATATTTTTTTTGAGAAAAAAAATTTTTTTTTTTTTTATTTATAATTTTTTTTTTTAATATGGAACAAAAAAAAAAAAAATATTTAACACATATTTGCTTAAGAGTTAACATAAATTAAAAACAACGCAAAAATGATTACCTGAAAAATAAGTATTATTCTTTTTTATTCAAATATATTCAAAAGATAATTGCACATTTTCTATGTGAGAATTTTTATTTCCCATGTACACTGAAAAGTTTATTTAATAATAACATAATTCATTTGTTGATTCTCATTTAAACATTTTACATTTAAAAAAGAATACAAATCATACACTTGTAAAGCTGTTATTCAATATCTAGAAAATTAATTCAAAATAAAAATAACAGGTACCTATAAATAACTTGTGTTTTTTTCTTTCTTATAACATTATTTGTATATACATTTTTTATTCAAAATAAAACAAATTATTTTAATATATCCAATAAGACTTATTTTTAAAATATTTATATGTTACTTCTTTATTTGTTATCTATTGTTTAGAAATAGGAAAAATGGAATTGTAAAAACATTGCTAACGTTAAAAATAACAAAACTTGAATCTAATTAAATAAACTTATGAATAAAGGATTTTTTTATTTTGTTTGACAAATTATAATTTGGCATTTTTAACGAAAAAAATATACTTTATTAAAAAAGGAGACAGATATTTGAGACCCGGAGAAAATTAAAATCTTCATTTCATAAGTTTCATTTCTCAATGTACAGAATGATTTTTTTTTTAAAAAACCCTCATCTTACTGTTTTTTTTTTTTTTTATCGCATTCAGAGTCAAGATATCTGAAAATAATTATAAGATAATGCACATTTTCTCCGTTATTCACATATTACCAATGCTATGGCTCCATTTTTTATCATTTCTCTTCTCCATGTCATTTCTTCTTGCTTTTTCTTATCTATGGTCCCCAGGCGATAAGACAGTAATGATGACCCTCTCGTGGCTGAGATATACCTGCAGCAATCATGGTGGATACCAAGGCTTTGGTGAGATTGAGATGCAAGTGAGAACGAAGAAAGTGGCATTAGTTGTTAAAATGTTTCGAGAAAGGTTACAGAGACGAAAATGCCTAAGGAGCTTGATTAATTAATTTTGACTCCTTTAGCTGAAGGTGTCTAAAGCGTAGCATTGTCATTTATCCTCATACTTAAACAACAACGTTTAAGGATAGAAAGGATATTCAACTCCTAAATGTTACACGTTATTAAAGGATTCATTAAAAAAATTAATGACTTGCTCTAAACAAAAAGGAACCATTTTTTTTTTTAAAGTTTATTTTCAGTATTAATGTTATGTGATTTTGTATTATAAGGTCAATGGCATACGCCTGTTTATATTATAAAGCTATTGGGCCTGCAAGGAAGTAATTTTGGTTTTTCCACCGTTTTAAATGGTGAAAGCCAAAATAATTTTCTTGTAAACCCAATTTTTTTTGTCATTATATGATCAATTTAGTTTAATTGTAAATTTAAATCTGTGTGTTGTAAATAAATATTTTTAAAGGATATTCAATCATTAGTGTTTTAACATTTTGATGTAGAAGGAAAACTTCCTCTTATTATTGATAAGTCTTCAATCTCAAAATAAAGTAATATTCCTTTAACATTTGAGCAGTATATTGTTTTTTTATAAATAATATATTAATAAAATTATATTTAAATAAACTAATTAAATAATCTTATGAATAAATGTTTTTTTTTTTGGTTTGCGAAATTATAAGTTGGAATTTTTAACGAAAAATATATTTACATTTTTTTAATAAAAAAGGAAACATATATTTGAAGCCCAGAAAAATTAAAATCTTCATTTTATAAGTTTCAAATCTCAGAGTACAGAATGTATTTTTCTTTCAAAAAACCCATCTTACTGGGTTTTTTAAAAATATTTTTTGTTACATTCAGAGCCAAGATATCTGGAAATAATTATAAGATAATGCACATTTTCTCCGTTATTCACATATCGCCAATGCTATGCCTCCATTTTTTATCATTTCTCTTCTCCGTGTCAGTTCTTCCTGCTTTTTTCTTATCTATACTCCCCAGGCGATAAGACAGTAATGATGACCCTCTCGTGGCTGAGATATACTTGCAGCAATCATGGAGGATACCCAGGCTTTGGTGAGATTGAGATGCAAGTGAAACGGAGAAAGTGGCCTTAGTTGTTAAAATGTTTCGAGAAAGGTTACAGAGACGAAAATGCCTAAGGAGTTTGATTAATTAATTTTTGACTCCTTTAGCTGAAGGTGTCTAGTAGAGCGTAGCATGGTCATTTATCCTCATACTTAAACAACAATGTTTTAGGATAGAAAGGATATTCAACTCCTAAACGTTACACGTTATTAAAGGATTCATTAAAAGAAATTAATGACTTGTTCTAAACAAAAAAGGAACCTTTATCTTTTTAGTTTATTTTGGGTGTTACTATTATGTGATTTTGTATGATAAGTTCAATGGCCTGCATTTGTTTATATTATAAAGCTGCTAGGTTGGAAAGAAAGTAATTAACAATGTTTTTAAATTGCGAAAGACAAAATTAATTAAATAAAATTTCTTAAAGAATTCAATATGTTTGCCATTATCTGTTCAAATTATTTTAATAGTAAATTTAAATTTTAAATTTGTGTGTTTTAAATAAATATTTTTAAAGCATATTTAATCGATGGGTTTTTAACATTTTGATTTAGAAGGAAAATTTACTCTTAAAGCTTATTGATACACCTTCAATTTTATATTAAAGTAATATTCTTCTAGAATTTGGTAAACATACTATTTTTTTATAAATAATATATTAATAAAATTATATAGAAATATTTAAAATGTTAAGATATATGCAAATGCTATTGGGAGAAAAACTATGTTATATAGTATTAACTGAAAATAATTATGACCATGACCATAAATGATCATGCTAGGCTTTACTAGACCCCTTCAGCTAAAGGAGTCAAAGTCAATTAATCAAAGTCCTTAGGCATTTTCGTCTCAATAACATTTCTCGAAACATTTTAACAACTAATGCCACTTTCTTCGTCTCACTTGCAATCTCAACCAAAGACTTGGTATCAGAAAATTCCACATACAATTTCAAGATTTTATTTTGTTTAAAAAATTAAACAGATATCTTAAGATTGCAAATAAAATCTATACGAAAATTGTATCAGAAATTAAAAATGTTTTCAATGAATATAAATAAATACACAAAATGTTTTCAATGATATAAAAATATTTTACATAAGTCATATTATATAAGTCATATAAATATATATATATATATATGGTGTGTGTGTGTAATATGAAAAACACGACATATCAATGTAAAAATGAAAATAAAATTTACAAGGATATATATATATGTACTTTGCACGCATTTTAAAGAATATTTTGATTTGTTATAAAGGGATTTGATTAAAGAGTATTAAGTGTTCTTCAGCATATCATTTATGATTCAGTAAATTATTATTAAATTTTGATTTCTGATCCTAAATTGCTAATAACAAGTTTAAATACCTAATGCAGATATATTTTTTTTCATTTATGATTCAAAATGAGAATTTACATATCGAATAGCAAGACAACATGATTAATAACCACATATTAATTAACTATAATATTTTATACGATTTTCGACTGAATCCGCATTAATAAAATCACCCCTACCAAACACATTAATTAATAAATTAACCGCAGTACTTCAACATTACAGAATATTTAAGGAAATTTACCACTCAACAAAATCAAATCAGTATCGAGGAAAATTTTCCAAAAAAAAGTGCATAATTAATTTTTACAATCCAATCTATCCATCTTTTGCCATTTATCCAGTTAACAAACTTCCTTCAAAAATAATTTATTTATAAATATTTATACATTTCAGAAATACAAAATTTTGCTTCGGGCAACTCAGTTAAGATAGTACTAAGAATATTAATCAGATTTTGATCAGATCAACATGCCTCGCATTCAATTATCCTTTCTGTAATTGAGTTTGAGGCTTACGCAGCTGCATCCACTTAATTAACACATCGGACATTTTCTCAATTTTCCCCCTTTCACCATGAACCCTTAATAGAAAAGAATGGGATCCTAGGAACCTGAGTACTCTCTTGCGTCAATTAGCATAATGGCTCCAGAAATATTATCACCCTTAATTTACTTAGTTATAATTACATGGAGAGGATAGCGAGGGAAGGCAAGATTTTGCCACCAAGATACTTAAGAGTCTAAGCTGTTGAAACATCACTTTTGACGAACTATTTTTTTCTTTTCATAAGTATGGCTTTATTGTGGACAGGAGACTTGTTGTAAAATATCCAAATTTGAGGCTTCCATACGAGAAATATTTTGAGCATAATAAACATTTTTGAGTAAGTTCATATAATATTGTTATGAGTTTTGTTCTAATATTATAAGTTAATTATATGTTAATATTTATATACATATATTTAATTATAGGGGTTATTATATTAAGTTAATTATACGTTAATTGTTCAAATATTTTAAATAACATATAATTAACTTCACACTAACACTTAAATTAATTGGTATTTACATGTGATTTTTTTTTTTGAACTAGTCTCATTTTTATCAAAATAACTTAAATTTTATTTTATCTGAAGAAATCAAATTTCGATTTAGAGTTTTTAAATATTTGCATTGACTGTAAAGCGTTGGACGTTGGACAATTCTACCCAGTATGAAGAAAACATCTGTCTTAAAATTTCCAGAAAGCAGACAGCCTCGGCTCACCAAGAGGCTTTTGCGCCAATAAAGAAAAAAAAAATTAAGAAATATTTGCCTATAGTCAGATATCATAAAAATGTAATATGTCATTTATAGCTGAATAGAAAACTCTAAAATTAATTAATTGAAACAATTATTAAAATGAACTATTATTAATTAATTAATTAAATCTAATTAAAAAAATCAAATCGTATCAAAGGTGAAGAAACGACCGTTTGTGAATTGGTTACTGATTATTGCGTTTAACAAGAAAAGAAAATGAATTCAACAGTGCATACAGTAAATAAAATTTATAAACATGAAATATGAAGAAACGCAATTGAAATGTAATTACTACTAGGCATTGATACTTTATTAAAATGCTCCTTATTAATATTTTTCATATTTTACAAACTTATACAATAAATGATTTATAACAAAATCTTTATTATATTTTTCTAAAATATTAAGTGAGTATAAATCTATTTAAAACACGTTTTCGTAAATAATTATCAATTCGCTTTTTAGGGCAAATTATTAAAAACTTAAATTATATTTATTAACAAGATTCTGAATTTATAAAACATTTATATATTAAGAAAGGTTTAGTGATATATTTATTTAAAAAAAAAAAAATCTTTCATTTCTAATCTTAAAATTGAAGTAAACTTTGGATTACTGTCACTTTAAATCACGGTATAACAATCTAAAATAATTATTATATATCCAGCTGATGCCCCACTGAACAACTGTGCGATAATAAATAAGGTAGGAACTTTTGAACATAAACGTAGTTTCTTTATTCTAATTTATGTTTAATTTAAAATGAAAATTGTTGAAAGCTAGAGAGAGAACTGCAATAAATTGAACACGATTCCCTGAAAATAAATAAGTTGAAGCAAAAAGAGCTAACTGAAATTGTTTAGAAAATTCCAGTTCCTTTCTATCCGAGCAGTATGGTGGGTCTTAAAACTTGGCCGTTCCGTGCGTAATACAGGAATGCACAAATTACCTGCCG
Organism: Caerostris extrusa; assembly: GCA_021605095.1. NCBI lineage: Eukaryota > Metazoa > Arthropoda > Arachnida > Araneae > Araneidae > Caerostris > Caerostris extrusa. The sequence continues at coordinate 18,755 of BPLR01001081.1, forward strand.
GAGAGAAATTTTCAAGAAGTGTTATTCTCGAAATTAATCTTAAGGAAGTCCTGCACTCAGGAAAACTTTAATATTAGAATTTTTTTTTATTATTTCTTTCTCGATGGGAAGACGGGGATTAAGTTAATTTTAGAGCTTAGATGACAAACAGCTAATGATATGCAATGCACTTTAGTTTGTAATAGCAATACTGCAAATTTTAAAAAGTGTTTTTATTTAAAAATAATTATTTTCATCTAGATAAAAATATTTATTTACTACAATGACTTGAATCTCTCTAAATTCAATATCGCTAATATTAAATAATTAAGTATAAAATATGAGTTTTGCAATTTTTTTTTTGGTAAAATAGGTAAGAAAATAATTGGAGCATTTTATTATGTCATATGCTTTTATTTAAAAAATTGAAGCAATTTATTTTTATTATTTAATTGATTTATTATAATATGATAGTGTAAGCAATTCTATTCATATTAAATATTCATTTTTATTTTATAAAAACCTTTTTATATAAACTATAAATACATAATACACAAGCATACGATTTAAGGTCGCATGTAAAATGTTACATGCATATATATATATATATACTATAAAATACCGCTTTAAATATACACAAGTATAATCATAGTTGGAATAAAATATAAATAAAATTATAAAAGATGTGACCCCATTGACAAAATCATGATGGGACAATAAAGTAAGTTTGTTTTCAATAAGAAAAAGAAGGGCGGATTTATTGTTTATGAAATAGATCAGAAAAAAAAATATATGAAAATTTATTAAAATTCATTAACAATTTAAGTACATTAAATAAATGTATTTAAATTGTTAATGAATTTTAATAAATTTTCATATATTTTTTCTGATCTATTTCACTTAAGCGATGGAAATAGAGAATACAAATTACATTAAGAACTGATAAGTTAAAAATAATAATACATTATTAAAAAAATTCTAGAAAGATTTACAGTAACATAATTTTGTATATATTTATATATGTTTTTTTTTTCAATGGCGGGGAACATGCATATGAACAAATACAACAAGGAAAGAACAAAAACATAAAAAATAGATGAAGTAAAGGCTGACGCCATCGCCCTAAGAGCTGCCTGGCACGCCAATATCTTGCAACCTCGGAATCAGTTCCGTGGAGTGTCTTGTGCAGCATTGCAGGGGTTTTCTATTCATAAGCTCTTTCAAGACACAAAGACGACAGTAGGGATGGTCACATACACCTGTACAATATAAATGTTAACCTAGACATTTCGTTTGTATAAATTTTATCCAACACGCAAATGATTATAATTTGATGTCCAGTGAAAGAAATTATAAGGCTTCAGAGCATAGCAATTGAGCATTCTGATGGTGAGTAAATGAGAAAAGAAATCGAGCTCATTATGATTATATGGCTGCAATCGTGAGAAGACTTGGAATTCGGTTAAATGAAGCAGAGTGAACAAATCAAATTATGAGTTAGCACTGTCTTGGTACCACCATATGACTATGTTCGTAGGAATGGTTGAACCATTAGGACATAGTGTGACAAGGATAACGTTTTATTTAGAGAATGTGAATAAAGAGAAGTAATCAGAATGATTCTTGCAGCATCTGATTAGTCACAATCCATGATTTGGCATGTAACCGGGACAGTAGCGATCGAAAGAGGAAGTAATAAGATTAATGGGTGATCCTTTGAATTAAATCTGCCGAATTGAGTGGAAGATGATCATGAGTCACATTTATTTTGAAAATACGGATTATTGCATGTTGTGAAGCAAATAATTCAGCCCAATTAATGAATTTATTTTTAAAAATAATAATAAAAATGAAGGCAAATGATTAAAATTTGACGGCCAGTGAAAAATTATAAAGCTCCAGAGCATAGCAATTGAGCATCCTGATAGTGTGTAAAAGATCAAAAACCTGAGCTCACTATGATTGTACGGCTGCAATCGTGAGTAAACAAGGAATTCGGCTAAATGAAACAGATTGAAAAAATTAGAGTATGTGTTGGCACTGTCTCTTGGTGCCACTATTTGACTATTTTGGTAGGAATGGTTGAACCATGATAGGACACAGTTTAACAAAGATAACAGTTTATTTAGACAACGTGAATAGAGTGAATGATCAGAATAATTCTTGCAGCATCTGACTAGTCAATCCGTCATCTGGCATGTAACCAGGACAGTAGCGATCGCAAGAGGAAGTAATAAGATTAATGGGTGATCCTTTGAATTAAAGCTCCCGAATTGAGTGGAAGGTGATCCTGAGTCAAATTTATTCTGAAAATACGGATTATTGCAAGTTATGAAGCAACTAATTCAGCCCAATTAATGAATTTATTTTTAAAAAAAATAATAATAAAAATGAAGGCAAATGATTAAAATTTGACAGTCAGTGAAAAAAAAATTATAAGGTTCCAGAGCAGCACTTGAGCATCCTGATAGTGAGTAAAAGAGAAAAAAAAAGTCAAGGCCAGTAGGATTATACGGCTGCAATCGTGAGAAGACTTGGAATTCAGTTAAATGAAGCAGAGTGAACAAATCAAATTATGAGTTGGCACTGTCTTGGTGCCACCATTTGACTATGTTGTCAGGAATGGTTGAACCATCATAGAACACGATGTAACAAAGGTAACAGTTTATTTAGAGAACGTAAATAGAGAGCAATAATCAAAATGATTCTTGCAACATCTGATTAGTCGCAATCACTGATCCGGCATGTAACCGGGGCACTAGCGATCGAAAGAGGCATCACAAGAGCAAGTAATTGGAAGATTAATGGATGATTAGTTGAATTAAAAATCCCGAATGGAGTGGAAGTTGATCATAAACTAAAATCATTGAGAACATCGATTATTGAAGGATTATTCAGCTTGATGATTGCTGAATTTATTTTTAAAAAATAATAATAAAAAATGAAGGCAAATGATTAAAATTTGACGGCCAGTGAAAAAAATTATAAAGCTCCAGAGCATAGCAATTGAGCATCCTGATAGTGAGTAAAATATCAAAAACTCGAGCTCACTATGATTGTACGGCTGAAATCGTGAGGAAACATGGAATTCAGCTAAATGAAACAGATTGAAAAAAAATAAAAGGATGTGTTGGCACTGTCTCTTGGTGCCACTATTTGACTATTTTGGTAGGAATGGTTGAACCATGATGCAAATATAACGATTTATTTAGAGAATGTAAATAGACAGCAATAATCAGAATAAATCTTGCAGCATCTTACTAGTCAATCCGTCATCTGGCATGTAACCGGGACACCAGCGATCGCAAGAGCAAGTAATTGGAAGATTAATGGGTGATCCTTTGAATGAATACTTCCGAATTGAGTGGAAGATGTTCATGAGTCAAAATCATTCTGAGAACACGGATTATTGTATATTATAGAATAACTAATTCAGCACGATTAATGAATTTATTTAAAAAATAATGAAAATACATGTTAAGGCTCGTAATTTGCTCTTCCAAACAAAGTGCAAGGTGAATACTTCATGGAAGATGATCTACTACCAAGATATTAATATACAAAAATCTGAAAGACAGATGAAAGGTTCATTACTAGAGTTAATGATTCACCTGATGTCTCATGCATAAGTAGAAATAATAGCTGTCAGTAAATCAAAATGTAGATAATGTTAAGAGAGGCTTAATCAATATTATGAAAGTTGTTTAAAAATTTATAACACGTCTAAATCTGTCGTGCCCATTGTAAGGTGTTCCCCCACAAAAGTGTTTATATAACTGTAGAGCACATTTGCACATTTGACCTGGAATCTCACTAATAAGAGTAGTTATTACTATAATTTTTGTATCTTAGTGTGTATTTTTTAACTTATAGGTGGTAATAAAAATAATGTCTTCCATGAAGATAAAATATTGTTATTTGCAAAACTTTAAAAAATACATTTTCATCTTTATGCACATATTGATAGCATTTAAAAATAAATATTTTTTCTATTATCATGATTTATATTTTTAATTATAAATATAATAATTTATTTCTAAATACATGGTTAGTTATTATTTAGTTAATAATTATATTCACAGCCGTCAATTTGGTCTTAATATATTGATTTGTAAAATGTTATATTTGAATTTAAAAAAGAATATAAGCTCTAAATTTATTTAAACGTATTTTACATCTAGATAAAATCTTATACACTTTTATACCTATAGAAATATTCAAATATTCATTAGAACTAATTAAAAATCAATTGGTGTCATATTTAAGAATTTTCCTTAGAATTGTTTTTTTTTATAATTTAATAAGAAACTACCTGGATCTCTAATTGTTTTTGTTTTCCTTTTTTTTAATTTGAATTTATAATGATTCAGTCAAAATTAATTAAATCTCTTTAGGAAAGCATTCATATAAGTAGTTTAAAATACTTTTAGAATCCAATTAGAAATAAGTTTATATGAAATAAAAATAAAAAAAAAACCATAATCCTTAAATTAAATTTGTCTTTGAAATCAACATTTTCTGAATTTTAATTAAAATTCGATATCGAATAATAAGTTAGCATACTTCAGTGAACGTAATCATTTTGACGAGGGTGTATTGTTCCATTCTGATGTTCACATTTTAATTAAGGTATTAGAAGCGACATTTTGTTTTTTTAATTAATAAGAACCTTTATTTTCTGAAACTCAGATGAATTTTGCCCAAAAATAACATTGTTTTGAAGTTGGTGATTTTTTTTATTTGCTTTAGCTTGACTTATTTATTGAGTACAATGATTTTTAAGTGCAATTTAAAATTTTTACTGTTCAAGTTAATAATTTTCTTACAAATTATTTTTTGGTGAACAATGTTATTTCAAAACTTCATAGGCTTCTTTTTTATGATGACAACTTTCTTATCCTTTGTTCATTAGTGAATCATTAAAAACTTAACTAAATTACCATGCTGTAAAAAATTTAAATTTAAATGTTAAAAGTTAACAAAAATGAAATATTCACGAGTCTCCATTATACTTGAACTAAACGTAAACATCAACATTTTATAAATTCTTTTTTAATTAATAAATCCTTGTTTAATAATTTAAATTAAATATATACTATATCTCACGTGAAAAAAAATATAATAAGCAATTTAATAACTTGTATACAAGAAGAAAATTGCACAGAGTTTATTTTTACTTGATTGAATTACATAATTAGAATTTCATCCAAAACATCGCACTTATTTTTTAAAGAATATATTACTTTAATACATATATATATATATATATATATATATATTAAAACTACCAATAGGAATTATTTTAATTTATAAAATTTAATAATAATTTTAATTAAATATTCAAATAATTTAAACGTAGAAAATGTATGTTGATGAGTTGGAAAAATTTAATTTTTTTTTCTAAAGTAAGGAGGAAAGATTAATATTAAATAATATAATAATAATATGAAAATAAATAAATCATAAAAGAAAATATTTTTTAAATCCTTTTTATTCGAAATACTCCTAATTCAAAAAGCTGTGTATAAAAGATTGTGATGTTATATTAAGCTAATAAATGAATGTTTAGAAAAATATGCAAATATTTAAAAATATATTTTTAATAAAGCAATTGCAAATGCTTTTTTTTTTTGTTTTATTCAATAATAAAATATTTTAAAGGTATGACCTAAGTTTAAAATTCTTCTATCAATTATATTTAATAATTTATTTCACAGTTAGTATATACAATTTCATCTTACATTTATATATATGTATAAATCACTCATTTTACATTGAATCAATTAACTAATTTTTAAATACTAAATTTCAAATATAAAATTAAGTTATTAGCACGCTAGCTCGAAATAAACTAATAATAATCATAAATCTCTGTAAATATTTTTACATTATTCAATTCAACAAACATTTTTTTGAAACTAGTTTTTAAATTATCTTTTTTTTACTCTTGTAATAATCAATCATCAGTAGTTTCATAAATATTTCAATATTCTAATAATTTCTTTCATCATACTCATTCAAATGACATGTTGGTGTTGGGATATAGTTCCAATAAAAAAAAAGATCATACAAAATATTTAGATTTCCATAACATTTAAAACCTATTTAACATAAAAAAATATTCCAATGACTTATAAATGTCTTACAACTAAAATATTAATTATTAACTACAGACACACGTACTCACACACATATATATATATATATATATATATATATAAATAATCATAACTCCGATGGCAAACCAGGAATCGTTTTAGATCCTTTGATCTTAAATCTGCATTCATGATTAATCGCATTTTTTAGAATTATAAATAATAAATGGAGATAAGTAATGCTTCATGCTCCTTAAATATTTGACAACATTTCATGACATTATAAATCATTAAAAATGCACATATCAAACACATTACTGAGGATCAAGAAGTATTTTCAAGAAATGCTGCGCCATGAAATATAATGCCCAAGTCTTCATGACACGGACATAGAGTACTTAGAGCGTTCTTACCCCATGGGAGACATGGTTGCTTGCTAATTAGCACACATTAGAAGAGGTCGTAAATTCTCGATGTTCAGCAGTTAGTTTGTAGTGGTGGACTTAAGTACTAATCAGACACTGAGGGCATTTAAATGACGCAGCATAACATCTGGACCTCAGATAACGTTTAAGAATGAAAAAATCGGGATCATGTACAACAAGAGACATTTTGTAGAATTGTTGTTTTTCTTAGAAAGTTTTTGCACTATTTAATTTTAGTTAAACTTGTTTTAAAATAAAAATAAAAATATTTTCTCTGTGGTATATTCATTAGTATTCGTTTTATTTGATATTGCAGAAGAAATTAAGGCTTTGCAGTTGATTCATGCCTATGTTGGTACATTATTTTAAAACATAAACTTACACTAAAATGTATAGTTTTATAATTATGTGAACATTCTTTTCTTTATAATTAAAAATAATTTTCCATTGATATATAAAAATGTAATTTAGATCAATATTACTTCTCAGATATTGGTACTAATACTGAAATTAATACATGAATTAATTTAATTTAAAAATATGTCAGCATAATAAAATATATCTACCCTATCACTATCGTATGATTTTTACCAAAATAAATGTAATATATCGAATCAAATGTTTCAGTTGTGCATACAATATTTCTCCGCAAAGTCCCCAAATATATACACAAGATATCCCCAGTTATATAATATAAACAAAATTATTAACTAAAAATTTGGCATCACTTAATCTTTACTCTTTGAGCCGATTTTTCATATTCTACTCACATTCTGTATGTGGCCTCTTTTAGTTTATTGCCATTGTTCATATGTCTGTATAATGAATTTTCAGTTTCATAATTTGTTTTTAATTTGAACATTAATTCACGAGGTAAAAAATCTATGAGCGTATTTCTGCTTCCACTCCGTTCCAAGGAGATCTTGCTGTTTCTCATTCCTACAAAAGGAGTTTAATAATTATAATCATAAATGTTATATGATATTTAAAAATAGCCGTAAGTAAAAAGCCTATTTCTTAATGTCACAGATAAAATCTATACACTTAGGAAACAGATTCAGCTACATTGTGTTGTATAGCGTTGTTATATGTGAAGTGCTATGTAGTTTTTTGGAAAAGTGGAATGCAATAAAATTGAATTATGGATAAGTAAAAATCCTCATGTACCAAATTTCCTTGGACATCTTGGGGTTCATCATTAGATATTGTGTATTTACAAAACAGAAGTCATATATTAGAAATTTCCTATACTAGTTTCCTATACTAAAGTACTTTATTAAACCGAACCAGCCCATTATCTTTAAGAGGTGATATTATATGTGTTTTTATATAAACGTATATAGACGAATTCATTTCTAAATAAAAATCCACTTATATGCAGAGTTCTCCTCTAATCTTGAATAAATGAAAATGCCGTTTTAATGGATAAATATCTATAGCATAGACAGCGCCAATCAATGAGAAAACATATAAGTGTATAGTTTGATAGTGGTTAAATTTCATATTGAGTCATTTGGTAGTTCCTTTCTGTTTCTGTTCCATCTCTTTCTGTTCCTGTGTATCTTTATATCCTATATCCCGTTTGACTATTTTATGGAGCTTTCTGTTGTCATTCGAAAGTAGATCAAAACTCTTTCTTCGATGCGGTGCCAGTTATAAACTAGTTAGCTGAAATACTCAGCGTTAATCAACTTTGATTTGACTTAGAACAACTCCTTCAAATATTGCGTATGATAAAGTTTTGTGAATACATACAGAATTCACAAAACAGCAAAGATCTCTACTGCAAAGATCGGTACCATTCAAATTACTGGTACCGATCATTGCAGTAGATTATATTCACTGTTTTAACATCGTTTTTTGTACTCTTTTGTTTATTGTTCTCTAAATGCAAATGTTATATCCTTTTCCATATACCCACAGAACATCATTATTTGAATAAACAACATATTCGAGAAAATTTACTGATATAATTTTGAATAGGCTTTGAGAAGTCTTATCTTTGATAGATTGATTTCCTCATCTAACTTGCAATTTTTTTTAGAAACAAAGGCATTGATAGAATCTACCAATTTCTAATTTTTCATTAAGGGTTAAATTGATTGTTTGTATGCTGTAAGATACCAGAAGTTTGATTTAGAATAATGATTTAAACTTGTTTTAAGATAAAAAGTACGTTATTTATTAATATCCTTCATTTCATCCTTCATATCATTATCATCGCTACATTTTAAATACTTCAAAATTATTGCACTCACAGATGAGTTTTAAGATAAAAATTCCATTTATTTATTTTATTTAGAGTTGATTAAAGTGCCTATTTTAAATTAAAAATAATAAAATAAATATTTTAAATTGAAAAAGCTTTAATTTTTTTTTTGAGATAAGTAAACAAACATTTTAAACAATTAATTAATATAGAAATGTGTTTGAAAAATGTTGCTAAACAGAATTTTTCGCCCATTGAATTCTCACAATATTTCACATTGTATTGATTTTACTTTACATAATAAAAAAATACACTACATTTTTATCGACATTTCGTAATTTTCTTTAAAAAAATCAATATTAAAACTGGAAAAAAAATAGCATACATATATTTCTACAAATATATATTTGCCAAAATTCCAATGACATTCAAAGAAAACTTTATATTTGCATAATATTACTTCGAGTCGTCACATTTTAAAGATGTTAAATTTTTCTTATAAGTATTAGCGTTTGATGCTTTTTTTCTTAAATTTTTTTCATAAGCCATATAAATTATTAAATGAAATAAAACAAAAAAGATCTTTGTTTGCTATTTTAAATTTCTGAATTTATAAATATTTATTTCGTATTATTATTTTTTTTTTAATATTTATTTTATTTTATAATTATTATTATTATTTTTTGCATTTATTTCATCAAACTATGCTAAAATACAATAAAATAAATATGTTCCCTAAAACGTATAGGATTAGCTTTTTTTTTTAAATTTGGCAGCTCTTATATGAATATTGAATATTTTCTAGACTGATAAATGAGCTTAGAAATGATATTAAATAAAATGCTTTTTTACTGGTTAATCGATAATAAAAAAAAATATTTTCATAATTTCATTTCATATTATCGTAAAAGGTTAGAAACAGAAATAGTCAAATGCAATTGATATTATGACTATTTATACTTTGTTTTTAACTAACTATGAGGAAATAAAAATAAATTTCTTTCACGATTTTTTTTTTTTATTTCTTTCATGAAAAAATTATTATATAATTAAATAATGCTAAATTGTTATAAAAGATGAAGATTCTACTGAAAGCAAATACAATTTTATATCCAAGAGGAAATCAAATTTTTCAAGAAAATAAAATCCTTTGGAGATCTAGTTTTTTTAATTTATTTTTATTTTTAATATAATAAATATGTTTATTATATTTGTGCATTTAAATTTTATATTTGTGTGTTTGTATATTGTTGTGTTTATATTTGTGTTTTACAGTTTATTTTTTTTTGTGCTGTTACGCGTTTGTTCTTGTATTAAATTCTAAATTTTGTGGGTAAACCGTATATATGCCCAGCTGATTATATTTTCTTTTTTTTTTCAATTCCTTCTATTAGCTCATACTCTCTATATATATCTTGTTCAAATTTTCGATCGCTAATAAAATACTTTTTATTCATCCAATCCAGTTCAAATACATTTTTTAAATTTGTAGTGGATTACACTTAATGTTAATACACTTTTTCAAATATCAATTCAGTAATTTAAATTGGATTAATTAATTTTAGTGTTTTTTAGATTTAAGTTGCATGTATTTACTAATAGATGGCGCCAGATAAACTTAAAAAAAATGAATGATTTTTATTTATAAAGGACTTTCTGCAATATAGTGAAAAAAAGTAGGAATTTTTTATTATTTTTTTATTTTTATATTACCTGCTTGTTATTATTTAAAAAAAAAAAAAAAAAAATGTTTATATTTATAATACAGCTTCTAACACATGATACATTTAAAAAGTCAAGACAGCAGTTTTCAAAATTAATATATTTTAAGTACGGGATATATTATTATAAAAATAAACACTTTATAAATTGTGTATGTGCTTATCATACTGTAAAAATATGAAAATATAAAATAACACACGCACACACCCATATATATAATTTATATATATATATATATATATATACAATTATGCTTGCAAATCATATAGACACAATTTATGATTACAAAGATAATTGCTCAAATACTTGTAAACAATATTAATCAATTTAAAAAAATATATAAAGAAATGATTAAATAGTTTTCAAATTGTGTAACATGTCGCTGAATAATATTTACTTCTGAATTTAACATAAATATTATTATTTTTAAACGGGTTTAAAACTTGTGAAATTTATAACTAGTTATAAATTAATTAAAATTCAACACTTTAAAATTATTCAAAACATATCTTCAGAAAAATCATTCCGTAGCATTTTCAAAAAGTTTTTTTCAATTTCTTGCATTTAACTAAGGAATGCTGCAACTATACATAAGCAATATTAACAAAATAACCTAGTTTAATTTGCAATTTGTATAATTGTATAATAATGTGTTTATAAATGTTTAATTGTCAGTAATTTTCATAACAATGTAATCTTTAAAAATCAATTAGTATATTTGTAGAGTTATTAAGCACTAATTATTTTAAAATGTATATCAAAAAATTGTTCATGAAAGTACAATTATTTACACTATCTAAACTTAACACAATTAATGTATAAATAGTTTATTAAATTATTAATATTGTTAAAAGTTATTAATTTATTTATTAGTATATATATATAATTATGATAGTTTATTTAATCTTTTTCCTCTTGGTATCAAAACATAATTCAAATTTTTTATTCCGTGCCCACTTTCTGATTTTTAAACAATACACATTTTTTATCACAATACTCAACTATAATGGATTGTAACACTGCTAATATCAAATAAAAATGCGTGCTGCGAGAAGCATTTTATCTGGGAAAAATATTTTACTTTAATGTAAAAGGTTTAGCAACACTCATGAATACTAAAAAGTGTTCTTCTAATTGACGCTATGTATTAGGACGTATTTCCACGCATTTGAAAGAAGCAACTACTTAGTTTTCATTTCCGTTTCCCCCCATGAAAATCAATACATCTTAATGTTCGACCTGGAGTTCTGTGGAATATGAGCGTTGTTGGCCAATTTTAGAGATGCACGAAGTCTATTCCAGCAAAGTATTCTAATAACTATCAAAGGAGTTGATTCTGCCAGTGAGTTATTGCATAATTTCTGACTAAAAATGAAGTAAGGTGTGGTGTTTCCTTCAGTTCCAGTTAGCTCTCAAACACGTACTAGGCAGGGTACTAAGGGAACATCATCTCGTCTTCTAATTAACAGTAATTTGAAAGATCGTTAACATAATGCGTAAACGAGGTCTCTCATGAAGATCAGAAATAGAAGCCAGTTTTGAGATGTAGACTTAGCATTTTGTGTCATCAATTAGCGTTTACTGCCGCCTTGTTTTATGCATAATTCTGATGAGATTAAACCGATGATTTAGATGCTTTGAAATTCGTGAGGCAATTTTTGAATTCTAAAGTGATTCAGTAACTGTGCAAATAAATTTGAAAAGAAAAGAAAAGAAAACGAAACTTGAATAATTTATAGTAAATTATATATTTTTGTAATAAAAGGTGCCTAATTAATTTTATTTTTAAAGATCTTATTTAATATATTTCACATATTCATATTTGAAATTATAGAGAAATTATTTTGAAATCATCATCTTATGCTAAAGAAAATTAATTTAGAAAATAAACAAAATTTGAAAATCCATCTCCCCTACGATATAAAAAAATCTGAATAATGCTAAAGGTTGCATTGATATAATGTAATCGACTAAAATATTTATCAACGTATTAATAATATATAGCATTTTGCGTCATCTATTATATATTATGTGAAATAAAGATGCTCAATTAATTTTTATTTTTAAAATATTATATAATATATTTCGTCTATTTCTATTTGAAACATTGAATTATAAATAGTGAAAAGTGACTATAGTGAATTATGAATTATAGTTGAATTGAAATCAACATCTTATGCTAAAAATTAATTTAGAAATTAAATAAAATTTGTAAAATCTATCTTCCTCATGGCATAAAAATATTTGAATATTACTAAAAGGTTTAGTAATATGTTGTAATTGACCAAAATATCACCGTATTAATAACAGAGTTATAATCAACGTATTAATAATAATTTAAATGCCATTGATTGAAGAAAATACACGTTTAAGTTTAAATGAGGATAAATACTTATAATAAAATTTTAAAAAAAATTGTCACTTGTATATAAAAGAAAAAAAAATTGAATTAGTATGGTTAATGAATTTAATTTTTTATATAATAATATCTTATATACAGTACAATTATAAATTTTAATTTGATGAGGAAGATAATACAATGAATAAAAAAACAAAATTCTTTGTTAGTAAAAGAAAGTTATTGGAAACAAAACCATTCAGTAATTCAAAAAAAGAAAATATTTTAGGCCCATTATTTTTAATTATGTGCTTGTACTTTAATAAAAATAAGAAAAAAAAATTAATATTTACAAATATATTGTGGTAAAATCTATTTAAATCTTTTGTTAAAAAATAAAATTAAAATAAATAAAATAAAAATAGAAAAAATTATAAAAATATTTATTATTTTATTAAATAATGCTTTTATATATACTTAATGGTATCATATAAAAATTATTACATAGAAAATTATTATGCTTACCATTTTTAAATGCATTGCCTTCAAATATCTCACCAGCAATGATTTATCCCTAGGAGCATCATCTCGGCTAATTAACAGTAATTTGTATAGATCGTTAACATAATGCGTAAACGAAGTTTCTCATGAAGAATCGAAATAGAAGCTAGTTTTGAGATGTAGACTTAGCATTTTGTGTCATCAATTAGCGTTTAATTGCCGTCTGGTTTAATGCCCAATCTTGATGAGATTAAACCAATGATTTAAATGTTTTGAAATTTTGGAGTCAAATTTTTGAACTCTATAAAGTTATTCAGTAAATGAGCAAATAAATTTTAAAAAATGAAAATAAATACTTTTATAATAAATTGAATATTTTTTAAATAAAATTAATTAAGCAATTAATGACTTTAAATATTCTTAATTAAAAATTTATTTTCTATATTTATATTTTTGATACTTTAGTAAAATGATATATCGAAATGAATACCCTAATGCTAAAAAATTAATTTAGAAAATAAATGAAGTTTGTAAAATCCATCTCAACCATGACATAAAAATATGAATGTTGATAAAAATTGCATTAATATGTTGTAATCGACCAAAATATTTAACAGCATATTAAAAATAAATATTTAAATAACATTAATTGAAGAAAATATACTCATGTAAATGATGAAAATATTTATAATAAAATATTTAAAAAATATTATTTCTATTAAAATGAAAATAAATTTAATTAGTATGGCTAACGATTCTTTTTTACCATAACAATACATTATAAACAGTGTAATTATAAATTTTGAACATTCATAAAGAAAATAAGGCATTGAATCGAAACGAAATCCTTCATTATATAAAATGATGCTATCGGAAAAAAAAAAACATTCATTAAATAAAAATAAGGAAAAAAAAATTTTATGTCTACAATATTTCATTATGTGCTTGAAATTTAATAAAAATAATAAAAAATATTTACTAATATATCCTCTGTAAAATCCATTTAAATCTGTTCTTGAAAAATAAAATTAAATAAATAAAACCATGAATTAAAAATTTGAAAAAAAATATGTGTTATTTTATTAAATAATGCTTATATATATATATATTTTTATTGATATCATAATAAATCTCTAGAAAATTAGCATGCTCAGCAATTGTAAATGCATTACCTTCAGATATCTCCCCAGGAAAAGATTTATCTGAGCATAAAGTTATTGCTCATAAATAAATACGACAATATGAATTAGTCCTTATAAACCAACATATCAAAAAATCCTTCAAGATATTCAACACGAGGCATTAAATCTTTTGTAGGAGTATCAACACGAATTATTTATGTGGTCATTGAAATAATGTCTTAATGTCCAGAAATTAGAATGAATCATAACAATCGCTTATCGTTTTTGACCAATCTATCTGATTAGACGCCATCTGGACTTTGAGTATCGTACATGGCTGAGTAAGATCCCGTGGTTCTAATGTTACTTCCTAGATTAAACATTTCCTCTTCTATAACCAAAGACAATTTGAGATCGACGGTAGTGATTGAATTAATGAACACATTAACCTAATCATATTATAATAAAATTTTTATCAAAATTTTAACTATATGTAAACTTAGCACTTAAATCTTATAATATTCTCAGCGTATTGAATTTCAGTTGCTTCTGGAAGTCTTATATCATTATTTATTTGAATATAAAATGTTTTTTTAATATTATGTGATTCTAATTTTATATCCTAGAATGAACATTTCCCCACTTCTATAACCAGAGACAATTTGAAATCAAGTATAGTGATTGAATTAAGGAACACACATATAATAATATTATATTGAAAATTTTATTAAAAATTTTAACTAGATGTAAACTTAGCGCATCTTGAATCTTATAATATTCTCAGCATAATGAAATTAGTTGCTTCCAGAAATCTTATAACGAATATTTATCTGAATATAAAATGTTTTTAAAATATATGTTAAGAATGTAGCATGAATATTATCTTATAAACCAAAATATTCCAATTCTATCAAATATTTAACATGATGCATTCAATCACTTGCCAGGAGCTCAACACGAATGACTTATCTGGCCATCAAAACAATAACATAATCTCCTGAAATTAGAATGATTCATAACAACGATTTGACGTTATGACCAACTTATCCGATTAGACACCATCTGGGCTCTCAGAATCATATGTGACTGAGTAAATTCCTCAGCTCTAATGCTGCATTCTAGATTGAACAGTTTTCCCTGTTAACGACCAGAGACAATTTGAAATTGACGAAGGATAGTCAATTATGGAAAGCTTATTGAACTACCTTAGTTGACTATCTACTGTGACAGTAGAGTTTCCATGAATGTTACATTATTTAATCTTTTCTGACAACCCCTAGGTATTATTGTATTTCTTAAAATTTTAAATTATGAAATGTGTATGTATATGAGTGATGATCAATATGCGTAACTGATTAATTTCATTAGATACTAAAACAATGTGACGTTTGTTTGAATTGTGAAAATAATTCATAAGCTAGTACTGTTATATATTGGTCATTTGATGCTGTCAGTGAAAACTTCAAAGTGGTGTATTCACTAGTCTTCAAATTGATGTATTTCAAAAATAGGCATCTGTTTTGTTTTACAATTTAAAGATATTGTTATTATTTAATAAAACATTATTATTAACTCAAAAAAGCAAATCAGTATATTTAATTAATTAACTAAATGAAACAGAATAAAAATTTTTTTTTTTTTTTAAATCATCGGTAATTTTGAATTTTTTTTATCTATTTTGACTAACGAATAATTTTTATCAATATTCATTTTTGAAATTTGTGTAATTATACAATAAAATTTTAGGCTAAACAATATTTTGTTCATTTTATTTATTTGTTCAAGAAGTTATAAAAAGTTGTTTAAAAAAAAAAACAATCTTTATATGTTACTTGATTTTCAGTTCAATATATGCATTTTATTGGTTGAAATGATGGACATGAAATTTTCACAATTTTACATTTTTTTTTTTTTTTTTTACTTTTACGTTTGTTTTTTTCTATAATTCCATGAAAATATTCCATGAATATTTTAATTGAAAGCTATGTTAAATAACATAATTTAAAATAATGAGTTAGTTAAACGAAGTTTGTTATTTAAAAATTATTTTAATCTATTTCAAAATTTTATATATATATATATATATATACTAACAACTTTTTAGACTTCCTTCATTTACTGTAAAAAACTATGCATCATATTTTTAATACTTCGTTCTTAATTTTTTTTTTATGTATAAGTGAATATTTTTTATTAAAAAACTAAATGTATGAACAATTTTTTTAATGTGAGTCTTAGAATTCCTATGAACATACATTCTATTGCAAATATATTAGAAGGGCAAATTGTTTTCTTACGGATTGGTTTTTAAAGCCATGTTTCTATTCGGCTTTCTTTAATAAAATCCAATAAAAATGTACTCTTACACAGCAAAGAAGTACATTTATTATGGCCATAAACCACTTGCTACCCCAACAAGGATGGACATTTCTGTCAGCTTCAAGAGCGTTTGTTCACCTCCAAAGTGCCATTCGTCTCAATTTCTTGTAGAAAAAGTATTCAATTCCCCATACTATTTTGTTCTCCTTGAATGACATGACTCGAAGTCAAATGTTCGAATATGCCATCAACACCCAGTCTATTTTCGACCACCCTCTTCAGACAAAAGCCTCTTGGAAAAAATCCCTGAAATCGAAATCCTTCGGGTAGCAGTTTTCCCTCTCCTGGTGATTTATGCCATTTCATTTCAGATCTCATCCATCTGTTATAAAATTGACACTTCATTGCATAACAGTATCTAAAAATTCCCAGAATTCCTTTTCTGTTTCAGTCTCGCTATTTTATTATATTTTTTTTTTTTCTGTTTTTATTTTTCACAGCTCTCTAAAATCCTGAATGCCTTGGAGCTTTTTTTGTTGTTGTTGTTGCTACTTTATGTCCTCGAAACGTCCATTCGATAAAAGATTTTACCGATTTTACTCAAAGGCGAATCGCCACATATCGTTTTGAGATGGAGTATTGTTCACGTTAAGACTACATTGGAAAAGAAAACAAAAACAGCAGTAAACAACAAGGCAGCCCACATAGAATACTGGTATGATAATTGATGACGTCGTTTAAAGTCCGTCCCGCATTAGAAAGCTGTAGTAGTGCAAAGAAACATGGAGAGGGCAAGTCGATTTTGTGAACTGTTAGGATGATGACCAGATAAACCGATATTACCAGTGTCGAACTGCTTTTTCTCATTTGTACAATCAGTACCAAAATAACTTTTATCCAAAGTAATGCATGCATGGTTCCACCTTCTTCTTGCAATCCATTTTCTGGCTGAGTTATTGATTGACTACACAGGAAGAAATGTATCTGCAGCAAATGAAGATGTGCGTGCTTTAATTGTGCGGTGGTTTGAAAAAGGAAAAAGTGATCCTGGAAGATATGTTAATGAACTTGTGATGCATACAAAGTAATTCCCTCATTGCAGTATTCCTGCAAATATTATTCCCACTTACGAACTTGTATAGACATTTCAAACTAAATTGCCTAAATAATGTGTTGTTTGAATATCATTCTCATTTAAAAGTAGCTAAGAATTACTAAATCGGTGCAATATGCAGATACATTTGTATGATGACCATCAACTTCATGAATATATATCATTATATATGTTCATGTATATATTTTTCTTGATCAAGGAAAATCAATATATTGTATTAGAATATGTTAATATTAAGGTAAATATGTTTTTTCAAACCTTTATAAAATGTTTATAGTTTTGATGAAGAAATATCAGTATTTTAGAAAAAAATAATATTGCCCACTGTTATTTCAGGATATTTTTACTTTCCATAGCGGTATTTTCTTCAATAGTTACTTCACTTAAATGTGTCACGACTATTTATTGTTGTACTATTTAAGATATTACTATAACAATAATTTAACAAATCACAAAAACAATAATAGTATTTCTTGCAACATTTTGAAAAAAATTTTACACAGCGTTTATTACGTTCACCAAATTTGATGTCATGCCAACTTAATTTAACATACATTACTTTATAATTGATTTATTATGAGGGTGTGGCTTATCTATCGGGTTCTTGTGAAAATATTAATTTGAGAATCAAATTTTGTAAACTAATTTAGTTTAGTAGCATAAATTGCCTTGCAGTTTAAAGATATATCTAAATGTATAAGGATACAACTGCAAACAGAGCTTAAACATGAATGTTATACTATATAAGATTAAGCCTAAATTTACTATGCAAGGAATATAAATATGCCATTCCTCAATCTGGTAAACACTATAAATGTACATATTTATTATTAGACAACTGGTTAATTTCAGACTATGATGTATATATTTAGGATATTTCTACATTTAGGAAATAAACATTTATTTTCAATGGATTTAAAAGGTTTATATAATTTATGTCGTGTTTATACTGTGGATGGATCCATTAAATTCGCAAGTTACAACGATATTCTGTTGGTTTCCTGGAGGGAAAAAGATGAATCGAAAATCCTCACCAAGTAGCACTGCTGGGAAATATAATTACAATTTTTGAGAATATTGTGGTTAGATTCAACATAATTCATCAACTTTTCTACATATCTTCCTTTTAATAATGACCTCTGGTGAAAACTCGCAGAATTGGAGAACAAAAAATGATCTGTTTTATTAATAAAATATTTTATAGTGAATATCTAGAATTTTTTTAAAAAAGTGCTTTTATTTTAAACTAATTATTTCATTATGTTATAAATACGAAGAAACTGCTTTAATGATGTTTTTATAATTAAAATTGAAAAATAAATAAATAAATAATAAAATATTAAACATTTCATTTAGCTTAATTCCTTTAATAAACGATTAAGCGAGAATTACTTTATGTGAGTTAAAAAAAAATGAAATGGAAAAAAATGGAATACAAGATATTAGATTAAGTATCAATTTTCAGAAAGTATAAAAAAAAAATTATACCTTTCAGATAATTCCTATTAATCTATATCATTTTTGCCTATTTAGGTTTGAAATGAAAATGTGGTTGTGTAGTAAAATAATTCCTTTGTTTCTTTACTTTCAAGTTATAGGCGATAATGTAAATGATTAGTTATAATCAAATAGTTAAAACATTATGAAAAATTAACTAAATAACTTTAAATTTAACTAAATATAAACATAGTAAAATAGAATTGATGCTATTATTTTAAATTTTAAAAATGGTTAAATTTTTGAGGTTCATTAAATAAATTATACTCAAAGATCTTTGTTATTATCTTAAATAATTTAATAAAAAGTTAGTAAAAAAAGCCTGATTATTAAATCATTTCATTTTTCAGTGATATGAAAAACTATTTTTTGTATTTAGTTATTTCGGAAAATAACTTGTTAAACTTCATTTGTTTTTTAAAAAATAAATGAAATAGTGTATACTATAAGTGTAAAAATTAAAACTATACCTGTAATATATATATATATATATATATATATATATATATTACTTTATTGAATAAGTAAAATTTTTCCATTCAGTTATTGATTGAAAATGATGTATTTGAGATTATATTTTAATGTTGTGTTAAAGTTTATGCAAAAATACTTCGAAATTTATATGTGACTTTCAAAGTGGTGTTTCTATTTATTAATTCATGTTGAGAATTATTCCATCTCAGAAAATAAACATAAGTTTAGAAGTCTGATGATATATTAAAATTCATAAATTATAGATTTTAGAGTTTTGGTTTTTGTGATCTAAAAATTCATTACTTATTCATTCTGTACATTATGAACATGAAGTATTTTTTACTACAACATAATTGATTGAAAGCATGTTTTGAAATAGGTAGTTTACGTTTTAGTATGAAAAGTTTTATGTAACTTGGATATTAATATTTTATTATTTATAAGAACATTTTCTCAATGGTTGATTTTACAATATTGCTTTTTTCTCATTCTAAAAATATAACCATGGAAACCAAACAATTTTATATATTATAAATTCATAAAAGGTGTCAACTACCTTTTTTTTTATAAATATAAAGTATATACAGAAGAATAACTAGAACACATATATATTTTTTATTTTTATTTTATAATGCCTACATGTTAGTTACTCATTAATAATTGACAATAACAAAAATTATAAAATTGATTAGTAAAATCTATTCTATAAAAGAATTATTCATTCAGTAGTTGAAACAATTATTTTAAATTTAAAAAATAACATATTTCCATTCTTTTAGCTTAATATTATTTTCTCATTTCTCAAATTGATTTTATTTTTATTTCTATGTAATCACAAATTTATTTATTTATTTGCATTCAATACCTTTAAAAATTTATGTATTTAAAATGGAGTTGCACTTTTCAAGTATTTGAAAAAAAAAAATCTTACTTGAAATAAATTTATAATGCAACGTATTTTGTTATAAAAGGCTTCAACCTATTACTTTGCCTCTTGCATATATAATAATAAAAATAACTTCTAACCAATAATTTTTTGCCTAGAATTAAGAAGCATACAATCTACCTTTTATTACACTACATATAAAACTTTCGATTCTTATCGATTCAGAATAGAATATTAAAAGAATACTATCTTCTTTTTAATATACAAATAAAATTATTCCCATTGTAAGTTTGCATTTTTTATTCATGAGTTCAATCAACGTGTCATGAAGTCTGGAGATAAATCAATAAGAAACACTTTAAAAGTCTCATGTTATGACTGCCAATGAATCATTTCAATACATTAATACCATCTAAATATAGCAGATGGAATTTATTGCAAAGGACGTTTCATATTTCATATCTCTATTCACTAAAAGCGTTATAATAATAAAAAAGAACATTTTTCTTTAGGTGTGAAGCAGAAATCGAAATGTTAATGTATTATTCAGATTAGAAAAAAAAGGCTTTTGAATTATATTTTACTACGATATTAAATTTTTAAATTGATATTATGCAATATCTTATAATTACTTTCCATAAATAGAAAGTGTATGCGGGAAATCAATATAAAATATTGGTTTTTAGTAAATTATAAAAAAATAATACCAATATGTATCATATTTTATACTTTTACTTAATTTTTTTCTGATTTATTATAATTTTTACGGAATAAAAATAATTTATAACTTACCTGATAATTACATGAATAGATTACTTTTATATTGATTGTGCTATATTTGTATCAATGATTGTAATTTATGAAGTTGCATAGCACATGTTATTACATAAATTTTATATGTGGTAGTATTATATTTATCTATAGCATTGAATATTTCAGGAGTCGAAGGAAATTTAAATGAGGAATTTGTCCAGGGTAGCAGCTTTAAAAATAATTATATACATCATAATATTTTGTACATTAAAAGTTAATACACCTTAACGAGATAATGAAATAAATTCATTGAAGATATTAATTCCGACAACTGTAAATTACTTTATTTTTATTTCATTAAAGCTATGATTGACTATAAATTTTACAAAATAAAAATCATTTATAAAGTATATGATACCTGATAAGTATATGTATATGATAAGTATATGATACCTGAATAAATTAATTTTATGTTGATTTTTGAAAATTTTTGATTTTTTTTATATTATTTATGAAGTTGTATAACTCATATTAATACATAATATTGTAAGTAGTAGTAGTACTTTTATCTATGGTACTGAAAATTTCAGGATTGGAAGATAATTTGAATGAAAAATTTGTTCAGGATAGCAGCTTTCAAAATAATTATATGTATCATACGATTTTGTTCATTAGGAAAGATTAGATTTTGTACATTAAAAAGTTGGTATACCATAGCGAGAAAAATAAATAAATTCATCGAAAATATTGTTTCTAATAACTGTAAATTACTTTATTTTTAATTTCTGATTAAAGCAATGCTTGATTATAATTTTTACAAAATAAAAAGAATTTTTAAACTATATGATAACTATCTGAATAGATTACTTTTACATTGATTGTTTTATATTAGGATTAATGTTTGTGAAATTGTATAACACATATTAATCGATAATATTGTAAATAGTAGTAGTATTTTTATCTCTAGTATTTAAAATTGTAGGATTGGAAGGAAATTGAATGAGAACTATGCCCATGATAGCAGCTTTAAAAATAATTTATTTAATACTTTAAAATATTCTTTAGTTGATCAATTTAAAGAGGTTCATAAAAATATTATTGAGAATTTTAGGATTGGAAAGAAATTTGAATGAGAATTATATCAAGATAGCAGCTTTAAAAATAATTTATTTATTGGTTTGAAATATTTTTTTGCTGTTAACTTTTTAAAAAATAGAGTTTTTATAAAAAATAATATGCAAACTTAAAGTAAAAAATAATGATTACAAAATATTTTAAGGTTTTAAACTATATATAAAAAGAAAGAAAAGTTATTTGTCACAAGTTAATAATAAAAAATCGAGTTAAATTTAATTAGAATTTCTGTATTTAATCAAAAAATGCTTCCAGTTATTCAAAAATTATGGGATGTAGATCATAGTTGTAAAATTAAGAGTAATTTCTGTTCTTTTATATTTATCTAATTATATTTTTATCCAATTAAAAAAAAAAATTGCACATAATCCAATATACTACTACATGGCTTTTATTGCACTAAAAATAACCTTTTGAAAATTTGTTTTGCTTATCTATCATACTTACAATTTTAATAATTAAATGAGGCAATTATGTTTATTTGACATATATATGGTCAATGCTGATATCGCGTGACGAAGAAATTCGGTCTCACTAATGTGAAACTATGACAGAACATGCAACATAAAATATGCCATACTTAATACAATTTTACTTCTAGTTAAATTGCAGAAGTTGAATAAATGAATATACGACAGATTCATCAGTATAATTATCAACAGAAATCTGGAAAAGGCAATCAAATTTAAAATGTTAAGTACCCAGAGAGTTTAAAAAATTTGAAATACATATTTTGCAAACTTTTTACCAAGATATATAAAAGAATAAAAAAGCGGATTGTCACTGAATTCTGATGATTTTTACGTGCAAAATATATGATCTTATGGTTTTTTTTTTTTTTTCCATTTTGGTATATGTGATCTTATGGGTTTTTTCCTACAGAATATGTAGCTTTAAATGCCCTTCCTATTTTGCAAACTTTTACCAAGATATATAAAGGAATAAAAAGCGGATTGGCATTGAATTAAGATGATATTTACTTACAGAATATATGATCTTATGATTTTTTTTTCCATTTCGTATATGTGACCTTATGTTGTTTTTTTTTTTTTTTCCCCATAGAATACATGCCTTTAAATGTCCTTCATCCCACATAGCTGTGTTGTTTATTCTCTATCATAGTATATATAAGTGAATGCATATAATTGAAATATATATAAGTGTCATAGATAGATGTTTGTCGTCTAAAGTGGAAAATGAGGTTAATAATGTATGGCTGCAAAATAAATCCCGGTTCATCATTTCACTTGATTTCAAACTAAAAAGGGCTCATCTATAGCTAAGCATGCAAATTGAGTTGAAATGACTCAAGCTGTAGCCAGGAATGGATAGGATAAATCAATAAATGAAAAAGTCGTTCAGTTTGTAGGAAGGGGAAAAGGTAGAGGGGCAAATAAGCCTGATGCCCTCGTGGTGGTATTTTGTTCCAAATTGGGGTCACATAAAGTTTGTTTAGTTGAAGACTCAATCTGTGCCTGGGGAAAAGTAACGGTGGATTTATTACACATGTGGAAAATCATGAGTAGGTGATTTAAAATCAGTTGGCTAGTAATAGGAGGCCGCATTTTGATATATCTATAGTGTAAAATGGGGCCTGATGGCCGAGTGACTAACGCTCTGGGATTGGTGCCCCATGTTTTGGGTTGAGTCCAAGAGATGCCATGGACATTTGTAGAGGTTCGAGATCCACTTTTTAACCAAGGGCCTGGTTTAATATGGCTGTAGAGCGTTTGGCGTAGGACTGTGAACCCTACCCTGTAAAAAGAAAACATCTCATATCTCGAAGTTTGCCAGTAGACAGATGGCCTTTTGCCCACCATGGTACTGTTGTGCCAACGATAAAAAAGCAGTAGTACAAAAGAGAATAATATATATCTGAATTGTAAAATTTTATTTATTAACAATAATATTAATAAAGGAAAAATATTAGATGAGAAAAATAGTGAATTGTCTAATAAAGATATGATTGATTCCAAAAGTGAAAAGAAGAAGGGTTTATTTTGTATAATATGGCTTAAATATTAGTACATAATAACTGTAATTTAATTTAAATATTGAAAGTAACAATCCACGCCCTCACTAGAGAGCATAGAAACTTAGTTCGAAGAAGCTGGTGTTTTTCCTAACATATATTGTTTTTAGACATAAGAAGATTATGTGATGAGTGTGGCAGTAGGTGTAAGTGCCTAGTGGGAATTTTCAGGTTTCCATTTATAAAATATGTAACATAAATTCTTTATCTTTTTAAATTGTTGATAAGCTTTTTATCTTTTAATTTGCAAGCTGATAAAAATCCTTGAATTATATAAAACACATAAAGAAATCATTCCTTTTAATACCTGCATATTAAAGCAGGTAATTGACTTAGCCAAAATAAAATCACATACTAATAAATGTTTATTAGTTCTAATAAATAAATTTTATAATTTTTGTAAATCACTAATATGAAAATAGATATGTAGAAGATTAAGCATTATGCATCAAATGCTCTGAATGCATCAAATTAGGTTTACTACACTATTCTAAAAATCAAATTTTTAAAAAAGCCTTAATTGTAACTTGAATAAAGTCAACTAATTTTATGAAACATGTTTATATTAGCTGCAAAATATTTAACTAAAGCACAAATCCAGAGGATAAGTGAAATCATCCAATTTAAGACATTTTCTATTTTATAAGAATAAAAACATTTTACACATTACCATCTTAAAATAACTTGAGAGAACTGTATTCATAAAATGTAAAGATACCTTTAAAATTATAAAACAATTATAATTAAAATAAATATTTATAATAAAAGTAAGGCAAACATTTTCTTTAAAAAATTATTTCATTGTAAGTAGGATTTAAGAAAATTATAGATTTTCATTTTTGATTAGCTGTAGGAAACATAACATTTTGATATGTAAAATTATTCATTTTACTTAACGTAAAAGCTTATCACTAAAATTGAATTTTACAAAATAAATCTACGAAATAAAATTGAAAATGAACAATACAAATATGCAAAATAGAAATTGCGATATAACTTGTTGAAATTTAATATAGCTAAGCTTTTCAAAAGCATTTAAACGAAATTTTACTATTAATATTAACTTTAAAAAATACATTTCATTTTTTTTTATTCAATTTAATATCCTTTAAAAAGCTTTTGTAAGAAATGTATGCATTTTAAAAATATTCAACAATGGAAATAAAGTTATTTATTTAAAATGTGTTTACGTTTATTCAAGATTAAAGTTATTTAAAAGTAGATTAAAATTTAAAGTTCTAATGATAAAAAATGTATTTAAAAAATTGCACAAATAAATTGTCATAATAATACAATTCCTTTTAAAAGGATCTACTTATTACCAATTTTATAAGTCTGAATGGTGTATTAAAATAATTGATATAATTAAATTTTAAATAATTGGAAACATAATTTAATTAAAAATAGAATTAAAATACATATAATTAAAACTATAATTTAACTACATATAATTAAAATTAAAATTAAATCATAAATAATTAGAGTTAGAATTTAATTAAAATAATTAAGATTAGAATAATAAGAATTAGAATAGTTAGAATTAAAATAATTAGGATTAAAATTAAATTAGAAAAATAAGAATTAGAATAACTAGAATTTAATTAAAATAATTAGAATTAATTTTTATTAAAAGAAGAATAATTAGAATTAGATATTTAATTAAATTAGAATAATTAAAATCATAAATGCAATTAAGTTACAATAATTTAAATTATAAATTAAATTAAATTAGAATAATTATAATTAGAAATTTAAAGTAGAATAATTATAATTTGATATTTAATTAAATTAGAATAATTAAAATCATAAATGCAATTAAGTTGGAATAATTTAAATTATAAATTCAATTAAATTGGAATAATTAGAATTAGAAATATAATTAAATTAGAAATAATTCGAAATAAATTAGTAAATTGTTTTTAACTGTTGAGTAATGTTAACACAAAGTCATAAATATACTATAAGTTTCAACATACTTTTCACATAACCACACCGTTTTGAAAAATGACAGTATTAAAGTTGTGTTGATCCGTAGGCTAAGAAAAGTGATCGATCAATGTTTTTAATGCTATTATGGCCATATTTAAACAGCCATTATTTGTTGCCTTCAGTCATTTTATCTTTTAAAAATTGTTTCGAAATTTTAATGTTATGAATAAAATAATTGTTATTTTTAAACAATCAATATATTTGTATAGTTCAAATTTTAAATATGAGATGATTTATTGTGAAAAATTGCTTTATTTATAATAACATAGTATTACAAATTGTCTTAGTATAAAATGTGTTCAAACTGTTGATATAATTTCCATTGTTTGTAAAAAAAAAAAATAAATAAGTTTATAGTAAGTTAATTATTATTATTCAGGAATTTTCTAGAATGATCCCAGTGTTTATTTTGAAATTTATATCTTCAGGAAAAGTAAATTAAGTAGTTAAAATGAATCACGGAATGTTTTTTTTTTTCTTTAAATGTTAGATTCGATCATAACATTGATTTTTATGTGCGTTGCGATTTCAGTATTTTATAAAAATTCGTTAAATAAACAATAAGCAGTTATTTTTTATGTATATCATCAGAAGTTCTCATATGTTTATGCATAAAAATACATAATTTCAAAAACAAATTGCTTTAATTTTTGATTAATTCATACAATTTTTATTTTTTTCTTGTAACATATTTGCTTTTCTCGTAGTTATTTGTAAATGTTTTTAACTGCATACATTTTTTAAATATATTTATTTAATTTCAATTTTCTATTTATATTCTAAAATGAAAATTAAATTACATTCTATTATTTAATTTTATATTATATATTTGTTCTTTATATCTTTTTGTAGTAATTAATTAATTGTAGAAATTTACAAATGCACAAGCTCATTAAATTACATGTTAATTTTACTATTTTTACGTGAACAATAAAAAATAATATTTTAAAAATTTTGCAATTTTGCTTGGATTCATCTAACTAAAAATGTTTTGACTTTTATACATTAAAAGTTATTATTCTGCTTGTATTTAGTAAGCAAGAACTTCTTTTTCGTATTTGTATTCATGTAGCTAGAACTTAAAAGTAGCTTTCGTTGGAGCTTTCGTGTACTTGCAATTATGTAGCTAAGACTTTCTTGTACTTGCAATTATGTAACTAGAGCTTTCTTGTAGTTTCATTTTATGTAACTACAGCTTTCTTGTATTTGTATTCTACATTACGTTTTTGAATCTTCATTTCACACTGTTAGCAAATGATTAAAATATCATTTAAAACTTTGAGAGTAAATGGTGGAGTAGAGAATATTAATAACCTGCAGACTTATAAAATAAAGGATCGCAATTTAAAATCCAACCAGTAACACTGAAGTTTAGGTGACTTTTAAGAGGATTTGCTTGATAATTATGTAGGCCGAAAAGACTTTCCTCTGACAGCTGAAAGATGAAGTGAGGGGGCTAACATTTGTGCACATTGTGTTAAATGTACTTGCAGTGTAACTGTTTCAATGTTGCCCCTTGAGGGATCTAATGTACGACACATCTGCAACTGTGCACTGAGAAAAGACTGTAGGTCAAAAACAAAATATCGATTTTCTTTAATATTTTTATTTTTGTGAAACATTCTTTGTATTACTTTTTTACTTTCTTTGTAAAATACCATTTTAATATAAAAAATCAATCTTACTTTAATTCATTTTTTGAAAAACTGTGAAAAAATAACCATTGTTTTTTTAAACACATATTATGAATTTTTATTATTATAATCTATTGATTTTTCAAATGAAAAGAAATAATTTTTGAATAATATTGAAAAAATTCACGCATCCAAAAAATAAAATCCAAATGATGAAAATACAATTTTACGAAAAAACACCTTTTTCATTTCACCTTTTTTTTTTTTTTTTTTTTTAACAGTGATTCTTTTTATATATTTGCATTGGGACTTCAAAAAATGGAACCTTCGAATTTTAAATCTTGAGTGTGCCTTAAAAGTAAGCAAATCTGAACAGTTCTTGTTCCTCACCATACATATAAAGGTACTTACCAGTGCAGAAGAAAAAAATTGGCAGTGAGATGTTTTCGGGCACAAAAAGGAGTAAATAGGAGAAAAAGAATATGAATTATAAATGAATTTAAACATAATCAAAAAGTTTGAACTATTGTTCCAGTGTTGAACCCCTGTGTGTAGCCATATCATAACCTGTAGGGCATAACCCGTGCAATGTACAAACATCCGCAATTGTGTAATGAGAAATGCATCCAGGTCAAAACAAAAAAATATCGATTGCTGTATTATGTTCGTGAAAAAATCTTAGTATTTTATTTTTCCTTGTATTGAAATCATTTTAATATAAAAAATCAATCTTACTTTAACTGCATTTGAAAAAAAAAAAACCAATGTTATAAAAAAATTCATAAAAAAATCATTTTTATGAATATTTCTTAATTTATAATTATTGATTTTTCAAATGAAAATAAAGATAATAATAAACGAATGAATAATATTCACAATGAAAAAAAAGTTCTGACATCCAAAAATAAAACCCAAATGATAAAAACTTACAATTTTACGAAAGGACACCTTTTTCATTTCAATTTTTTTTTTTCTAAACAAGTGAGTGTTTTTATATATTTGCATTGGGACTTCAAAAATTGGAACCTTCGAATTTTAAATCTTGAGTGTTTCTTAAAAGTGAACAAATCTGAATAGTTCTTGTTCCTCACCGTGCATATAAAGGTACTTTTCAGTGCAGAAAAAAGATTGGCAGTGAGATGTTTTTCGGGCACAAAAGGGAGTAAATAGGAGAAAAGAATACGAATTATAAATGAATTTAAACATAATCGAAAGATTAAGACTATTGTTCCAGAGTTGAACCACTGTGGTATCATAACCTGTGGTGGCATAACCCCTGTAATGTACGAAACATCTGCAATTGTGTTAATGAGAAATGCATCAAGTCAAAATAAAATATCGATTGCTGTATTATGTTCGTGAAACAATCTTAATATTTTATTTTTTCTTGTATTAAAATAATTTTAAAATAAAAAATCAATCTGACCTTAACTACATTTTTTTGTAATTGTGAAAAACATTTTTATAAAAAATCAATTTTTGTGAATATTTCTTAAGTTATAATTACTGATTTTTTAAATGAAAAGAAAGATAATAATAAACGAATGAATGATATTCACAATGAAAAAAAGCTCTGACATCCAAAAATAAAACCCAAATGATAAAAACCTACAATTTTACGAAAGGACACCTTTTCATTTCACCTTTTTTTTTTTCCGAAACAGTGAGTGTTTTTATATATTTGCATTGGGACTTCAAAAATTGGAACCTTCGAATTTTAAATCTTGAGTGTGTCTTAAAAGTGAGCAAATCTGAATAGTTCTTGTTCCTCACCGTACATATAAAGGTACTTTCCAGTGCAGAAAAAAGATTGGCAGTGAGATGTTTTCGGGCACAAAAGGGAGTAAATAGGAGAAAAAAGAATATGAATTATAAATGAATTTAAACATAATCAGCTCAGACTATTGAGTTGCAGCCTAAAGCACTTTCGTCTTTAAAAGGACTACTTTTAAAGCTTTAAGCGTAAACTGTGGGTAAAAAAAAAAAGGAAAAAGACTTCGAAGTAATCATCGTTATTCAAAAATTCTTGAAAGAATTTCGGCTTCAAAAAGTACTCTAAAATCTTCCTGTTCAACTTAATAAAACCTTTGTTACAAACATAAGTTTTTTTCTTGCATCTTTCTCGGATGAATATTTTTTTACCATAACTTTTTCTTTTCTTGGAAATGGAAGGGAGTAGTCTCAATTCGTGGGTAAATATTTGCAAATTTAGTTTTGAAACTTAACCATATTAGGCACCAATTTTTGTATTGAAAGACATTTTAAAAGCGTTTTACTTCCGGCTCGAAGTGAATTTTTTTGAGTTAGCTGTTTGAACGAATAAATGAAAATTCAATAAGGGGTGTTTTTGGAAATTTTATCGAAATCGATCCATTGGCACCATACAAAAACTTTTCACAAACAAAGTTTTTATCACTTGGAGACTGATGCGATGTATTTAATAATGTGATATGCTGTAAATTTTGAAACAGGGTAACGATACCGAACTGCAAGTTTTTTAATTCTATGCCAGAGATGACCACCCCAAATCTGCAGATTAGACTTTCCTTAAATTCTGGCTTAGAAAGGATGGTTGGAACCTCAAGATAACTTTTTAGGCTTGTTTACTTAAAATTGGAATGGCACAATGTGAGTACAATATAGATTGCATTCTTGTAATTTTTAATCTGTTTCATTAATGCTAAAAGTGTCAAAAGTTTAGTGTGCTTTGATTAGTGTCAAATGATTAGCGTGGATTGATTAGTGCGAGTGTGCATTGATTAGTGTCAAATTATTAGTGTGCATTGATTAGTGTCAAATGATTAGTGTGCATTAGTGTCAAATGATTTCATCAAAATATATTTAACTGGAGAATAATATATTTCTTAATAAAAATAATAACATTAATAAAAATATTTTTTTTAATTTTGTGCGCGAATGCGAAAAAATCAATGATATATAAACTAATATTTCATCATTTAAAGGAAATAAGTGTTCGTAATTTGAATTACAATTCCTAGAAAGGTACAGGAAACATGTAGAAAAGTGTATCTGCAGAGCACAAATATATATTTACTCTTTATCTAAAAAAATCAATAAAATGTCAAGAAAAGTTAGTTTTGATTAACTTTTCATAATTACATTAGTAGATTAAAATGTATATGAACAAATTAAAAAAAAATAAATCACAATTTTATTTGCATTTGGAACCTTAAATTATGTAAATTCATAATTGATAAATAAATAATATAAACTATTTTTACACTATAACTATGAATCATTTACTTTTAACTACAGTAATTTGAGTCTAGGCATTGAAAATTAATTAACAATACCACTAAAAATACAGTAAGCATGTCTAAAGTCATCTAATTTTAATGTATTTAAAGTAAAAATTCGTGGAAATTTAAAAACTCCTCTGAAAAAAAAAATTATCAAAACAATTTAAAGTCAAATAAATTAGATTCATTTTAAATTTTAATGAAACGTTATTAAATTTAAATATAATAAACATAAATAAAACTAATTTGCATGTGTAAATATTTTATAAATGGTACATAAACATGAATTACTTTTACTTACAAACCATTAAATGTTATATATGAAGTAAGATGTTTAAATTAAATATTTCAAACATTTAAAGAAAAAAAATGCTTAAAAATGGAAACTAAAGAAATATTGATAAATCTGTACCAACTGACTAAATGAATAACTGTACGTTTCAAGGCTTCGATAAGAATAATTTAGTTTATAGAACAATTATACAGCAATATATTAATTTAGAAAAATTATATTTCCTTACTTTTCAATAAAGCAACTCTAGGTACAGTAAAAATACTATTAAAACAGATTTGTTTATTAGACTTCAAAATTACTGTGAAATGAATATAAATTTAAATATTCCGTCTGTAATTTAAGGGTAATTATGATTATTCGTTATTTAAACCACCATATTTGAAAAATTTGATTAATCCTGAGTTGAATGGAATTATATTGATTTTTTATTTCTGGCCTACAGATTTATCATGCTCATTACTGCTGTAAACATTGACTTTTAAGATCAAAAATCAAGTCTAACTGAAACTTTTTAACCCTATACGCAATTTCTAATTCATTAATTAAATCGTTCTTAAATAATTAACCAGAAAAAAAAATTTATCATAATATAAATTGGCGTCAAAATTATGCATTCATATTTGTATAAATATTCATATATTCATATTTGGATAAAGCGATTGTCATTTAAGTATTAATATTTTTTTCTAATCATTAGTTGGTAATAATTAAGAGTCTTTTGAAATATTTAATAAGGGAGCAGTATTCTGGTTGGTCCGTTTCCCCCTGTTATCACTAATTTAAATTAATTATTCACAGCACTGGTATCTTGGAAATTTGAGTTTCTCCACTGAATTCAAATGAATTATACTGAATATTTCTTTCTGGCCTACTAATTTGTCATGCTCTTTCCTGTTGTTAACACGAACATTCAAAGTCAACAAACAAGTCAAAGTGAAGACTGCTTTAGATTAGTTAAGTTCAGAACTATAAGAATTAATTTACTTGGATACTTTTAATTATTAAAATTATAACTTATAAATTTTTCAGATTTATAAGAATTTATACTTTTACTGTTAACACATATTATAAAAAATATCGTTTGGGACTTTTTATATACTTAATTATTTAATAAAATGCTGGAAAAATATATTTTTGTCTTGTATTGCATAGATGCTTAAAAATGTGCATATAAATTTCCGGTAAATATGATATAAAAATACGTATAAAAATAATCAGCCATATATGATACAGTTGATTAGTTCAGAGTGTAATAGAAGTATATTGATATATTCATTTCCAACCTATAAATTTATCATACTCATTGCTGCTCTTGTGATTATCAGTATCAGAAATTAAGCCTAACTGAAATTCGTTTAACCCTATACTATAATAAGCTATTGATTAATTAAGTCCTATTTGAATAATTAGTATCAGATATTTTAAATAAATATACTGTTAATCTTTTTATATCAATTTGGTATTATTCTAGTTTACAATAATAATTTATTAGAATGGATTCATATATATTTAAATGCATACCAAATCCAATTTATTGGAAATATACAGAAATCCTAAGTTAGAGAATCCTCATATTGTCTTAAAATGCACTAAGGGAATATACCAAAAGGTTTTGAAAATATTTAATGCATTAATTAAATGAAATGTTCATTTATAATATAAATAAATTTGTTTCATAAAATTGTATCTTATTTTACATTTTAATCTATGAATTTATTAAAATAAATTTTGTGATTGACCCGCCATTTGACACGCTTGCAAATAATATCTGATCTCTTGCAATAATTCACGTACCATCACTTAGCCCTTATTATCCATTAAACTCAACTGATACTTAATGACATAATGGCAATCTGTAATAAGCTATTCAGAATATAAATCCTACATGATTAATTTGCCAGTACTGGTGTATGGATGGGAAATCAACATTTTCTATAATAAATTTACAAGATAAAATGAATGTCAATAAAGGATTTTTATTATTATATTTAATTAACTACATTTGTTAACAATTACTTATATTAATAATAAAAATTCAACAATTTAATCTATTAAAATGAATAATTTGTTATGTTTGAAACCACAAGAAGGGCACATATGTTGTAGACTTAGTGTTACATAGAATGCACTAAAAAGGACATAAACACTGGGGTCTGCTACACTTTACCACTAGAATTAAAAACATAAACAAATAAATATTCAATTTAGGTAATTTTTATTGTCATCTTCAATAAAAACTAACAGCGTCAATGAAGGAATTTTATTATTATATTTAATTAACTACATTTGTTATTAATTCATTTGTTATTTAACTCCGCATTAAAATGAGCAATTTCCTTTATTTAACGCCACAATAAAAGCATATATGTAGCAGATTCAACGTTTTTTAGGATACGTTACATCAACGTTACTACGGAGAACTTAAAAGAGATAGGGTTTGCTACACTTCACCACTAGAATTATAAACAAATAAAAATTACATCTAAGTAGTTTTTATGTCCTCTTCATTTTATGGTAGGAAAACAAAGGAATTTATTTTAAGCTAGAGAGTTTACAATTTTTTTAATTAAGTAAGTAAGATATTTTAAAATTGCAATTTTAAACATTATATTTCAATCTGAGATTTATTCTAGAAACTGATAATAATATTTCTATGTTTATTGAGTGCGGTAATATATATCATTAGTGCAAAATATCTGAAACTTGCTGGAAACATATTGTATTGCTATGAATAGTCAATGTAAAATGTTTATAGCCAACAGAGTTTATTTCTACAAATCAAATAAAGCCATTATGATATTTACATATTTATACTATTTCAAGTTGTATTTCTACATGTCTATTCAGAAACATGAACATTTTAAATGTCTACTTTAAATATATTTCTGAACATAAAGCAATCGTTTTATGTTTTATTTATTTTTATAAAATTTAAAAAGAGGTATTGATATTTAGTTTGAGTTTCAAGGCAGACAAAATTGCTTATAATGTCCAATATTCAAAAACTATTTCTAGAATTTATAACTGAATTTTACTCAACGATTCATTTAAAATTAAATTTATTTCTATTTACGTAAAAATCTACTGTTATTCAAAGGAAATTTAAAAAATATTAGCGGTCGGAATACAATTTCATACCATAATGTCTTTGTCTAATGCAAAATGTTACTCTTAATCGAGTTTTAATATCTTTCATTTAAAGAAGTTGATGCTTCCATATGCATTTTATTTTTTTTTTAATCTGAATAAAATGTTTTGCACTTCATAGAGTCAAAAAGATTCAAAGAAATATTTTAATTTGAAAATTGAATATAAACTGTACCAAATTTAATTTATTTTAACAAATGTATGGAAGTAAAAAATAAAAATTAATATATTAAACTTAAAAGAACTTTAAATAATAATGAAAAGAATTAAAGTTGTAAGTTTAATACACGTTAGAGAATTACGTTTTTTATATTATATTTACTAAAAACTTATTAATTTTAGATATTTTAAAAAATTCAAAAATTTATTATCACTAATAAAGAGAAAAAACAACAAAAAAATCTCTAGTAAGAGATTCTTTAACGAACATAAATGTAAGATGCTGTTATTTTTATCAATGTTGCAGATTGTACAATAAACGATTTTTGAAGCAAAACTGGTTTTTTTAATATATTTTCACTCCATTTTTTCAAACAAAAACATTTTTTTACAAATATGTCATTTAACAAAAAAAAAAAAAAATTGAAAACAAAATCTACAAGTTAGTATTTCGAATTATGTATTTAATAATAAATACCATTTATTTAATTACTAATATTAGACTTTTATATAGAATAATTATAACAATAATAATATTAAGCTAATCAAAAATATATATAACACAGCTGTGTAATTTCATTGATGTAAAATACTCTATCCGATATAGCAAAGTTTTATTTACAATAAATTTTATTCGTATTGTATTTTTCTTTTGGTTTAAAACAAATTTGAAAGCATTATGTTACATAAATTTAAATGATACAATTTTATACAAAAATTATTATATGCATATTGCTTAAGATTATTTCAATTCTTCATAGACAGCATTAAGTACCTGAAATCAGATCAAACACGCAAGAAAAATATTTCTTTTTCAGGTTAACCCCATACAAGGATGCACCAATAAGCCATAGCATGTAAAATAATCCAATTTTATTATGGATTCAGTAAAGATATAACTTAAATATTAGTAAGCGAAAAAAAAAATCAATGCTTATTTTTACTATAAAGCACATTTTATTTCATATTTTTAAACTTATGAATCATTTTTACAATGACTTTAATCTTTTTATAAACAGACGTCAATA
Organism: Caerostris extrusa; assembly: GCA_021605095.1. Classification (NCBI taxonomy): domain Eukaryota; kingdom Metazoa; phylum Arthropoda; class Arachnida; order Araneae; family Araneidae; genus Caerostris; species Caerostris extrusa. Next base: position 54,866 of record BPLR01001081.1, read on the forward strand.
TAATAGGAGTTTCCTATCGTATCCATTGGCTTTTTTTTTATTTCAAATTTTATTATATTTTCGTCGGAAAATAATAAATAAATATATATAGGAGGAAATAAAACAGTTTTTATTCTAATAAATTGTGTGCTTTAATTCAAATATCATGAATGTTAAATATATTATAATGCAGCATATTAACTATTTCCATTTTAAATTTGCATTGATTTAATTTTCAAAATATAATATATATGATTTTTAAAGTGCATAATCAGTTATATTGCATATTGCAATATAATATCATAAATATATCATCATATTGCATTATTAATTATAATCGCAATACATTCATATTTTATAGCAGTCATTTACAATATTTTTTAAAAAAATGTTTATTTTAATATTATTTAAAAATATTTAAATATTATTTAAATCCTAAAAAAATATTATAATTTAATTTCGGAATTAAAAAAATACCAGTGATTGAAAGTGTTTGGATTTTATTTTGAAAATTATAATATTATTAAAATCCCTGCATTTAAAAAAATGTAAGTGAAAACCCTTTTTACACCATAGCTAAAAATATAACACACATAGCAAAAATTATCAAACTCTATTAACAATAAAGAAAAAAATGTCATGACTTACCCTCTTCCCTGCTTCCGCAAACAGAAATAATTTTTGCAACTGACAGTAACACCATCCATATTCTTCTATCACACACCATTGTTATATAACAGTTGTTGCTGAACAATATCAGAAAAATAAAACAAATCCTGTTTCTTGTTTAAATTTCAACAATGTCTTTGAGAACAGTAAATAGAATATTACTATCACTGTATACGAATTGAACATGAGCTTATAGCTATATTGACTGCATCCAAATGTTGTACAGTATCCTTTCCAATAATTTGTCTGTTCTTGTTGACCTACTATTTTAAAAGTTAAATATTCATTTTTCACAAATATAAATATTATTAATTTTAAAGTTGCTGTAAATAAAGTACTTCAATTAATTACTGGAACTGGAATCATGTGTTATACAATCCAAAGTTTAACAGGTGGTCTTTTTCAGTGACACAATTTATTTCTCTAATTGGCAACACAATCTTATTTTTAAAAAAAAAAAGTAATTTCTCTGTTACAGACAGAATTAGATGCTTCAGTTTCTCACCTATTACGTTTCAGAATGGAACAAATTCCTATTTTCTTCCTTGAAATTGCCTATGAGCGGAGAAAGAACGATTTGTTAACCGCTTTTCCTTTCCACGAACCGCGATCGTGCAACCGAAAGCGTGGAATGCGAAACTCCGTAAAGAAACCGAATGATCGTTTTGCCAACCACTGTTCTCTGGGAGATATTGACACTTCCGCTAGGTGGCGCACTATTCTGGCGCAATTGTGTGTCATTTATCTTCATAGGGATCACAAGAAAACGTTCAATTTTTGGTGAATTTGAATGCAAATATCTACCTGATTTATAAAAAAAAAAAAATATGGAAAAAATTTTTCAATGAAAATCGATATAAAAGAGTTTGAAACATGTTTTTACCTACATACAGTTAATGAAATTTGAACTAATTTTCTTTTCAAATAATCGTCAATTTATTAAGTTGAGCATCATAAGTCAGATTCTTCGCAATGAATTATGTTATGAAAAATTACATCAACTTTTATTGCATTGATTTTCACTTAAGTGAAGGTATGCTCTCAATACACACTTTTTTTTTATATTTGTGTTTATTTTTATACTTTTTTTTTTCGCAATTGTGTGCCATTTATTTTTATACGAATCACAGGAAAACGTTCAATTTTGGTGCATTTGAATGCAAATATCTACCTGATTTATAAAAAAAATATTTTTTTTAAATATGTGAAAATTTTGCAATGAAAACAGATATAAAAAAGAGTATGAAACAAGTTTATTTACATAAATGCAGTTAATGAAAATTGAAGTAATTTTTAAATAATCATCTATTTATTAAGTTGTGCATCATAATTCTAATTTTTTGCAATGAATTAGGTTATGCAAAATTACATCAATTTGTATTGCATTGAGTTATCCAGTGACGGTATGCTCGGTTAACAGGAAAACGCTAAATTTTGGTGAATTTAAATGCAAATATCTACCTGGTTTATAAAAAGAAAAATATGGGAAAATTTTGCAATGGCAATCGATATAAAAATATTTTTAAAAGAATTTTTTCACATAAATATAGCTAATGAAAATTGAAGTACATTTCGTTTTAAATAACCATCAATTTATTAAGTTGTGCATCATAAGTCGATATTTTGCAATGAATTATGTTATGCAAATTTACATCAAATTTTAGGGCATTGATTTCTTCACTTAAGTGAAGGTATGCTCCCAATACACACTGTTTTTTTATAGTTTCATAATTAGCGAACATAAAAAACGAAAATATTTATCAATATATATCTTTAAATTTAAAAAATACAATCTTTTAATCATAAATTTAAAAGGTAATGCAGAAAATTTTAAGAATTGAAACTAATAAGTAATCTAATAAAGTATATAATTACCTATATAAAAATCATTGTTACAAGAATTATCAAAATTAAATTGAAAGAATTTGTCAAACGCTTTTTTAAATGATCAGTAGTATTTAGTTTCAGAATAAACAATAAAATAATTTTACCACTCACATAAAAATTATCCAAAGATATTTTAAACTCTATTTCATTAGATATTGAAGCAGTTTATTTTAATGAAACAACATACTCTAAAATGATTGCAATTTTGTATATATTTTCCTGTAATCAATCTCTCTATGTTTCAACACATTTTAAAAGTATATCCTGTTACTAGTGATGGTGTTATAGAATTACTAGAATCCTGGAATAGGAGAATCATTAGAATAATTATAGAATCCTAAAATTATTGGACACAATTATATGAATATATAACTGCTTAGGTAGTAACTGCTTTTTATATTTAACGTTGGATTATTGAAAGATTGTATTTATCAGCCACTTTGTATTAAATTGCAGGAAAAAAAGGTGCTATTTATTTTATTAGGTGTTGCTATTTATTCATATATGTTTGGATGCTTACAATATAAAGGAGGTTACTACAGAACAGTGCAAAACTGGAACAAGGCTGTAATTTTAAGCAGACAGCCAGGGAAATGGTATAAATAGGATTGTTATAAGCAGTGCAGTGAGTATTCAAGACAGTTGTTGCGATCAGATGTCAGGAGGGAGTGCAAAAGTCTCATCGTATTACATCAAAATACATTGTAGTATTATGCATGCAGTCAACGTGTGGGGTGCAATGCTGCAGTAAAATTAAATTAAAAGCGGTGTTAGATACCTTTTCTTCAATGCCATGTGAATTCGTACGTGCAATATGACTCGTAGAACTCATCTGGAGCAGATGGCGTGATAGAATGATGGGCAATATTGAGCAGGGTCTCATTGTGCAAGCGTAGTCTCAGAGTTTCGAATAAATAAAAGTGTCGTTTTACGAGCTTCACACTGGAGCTTATGTAAAAGTGAAACAGATACTCATTTTGTAGTGGCCACTTTTAACTCAATAAATGTTAGATAATTTGTTATAGATGATGTCATGCGACCGTTGCAGTTGAGGAAGTTCATATACCTTATTATGAATGGAACATCGGAGAGCTGTTCTCTTGAGTAGACAAGCAATTTTATCCACTCTAAGTCTTTCGATAAGACATTTGCATGTTTGATTCAGTACTATATGTGCCCTATTCAGTTTTTACTTCAATATAGTTTATCCTATAAATACAAAAATACAAATTTCTTCAGGTGTTATTGTAAAGAAACAAATAGACGTTGTTTGAATTTTCGCGTAAAAGTATAATGCCTTTTGGACATATTATCCATAGCCAAGCGTACTCATATCAAAATGTATATATTGTAAGTTAAGGATGCACTTGTTTTCTATCTATTCTAGGTCATTTTCTAACTCTGAGCATTCTATGCGAAATTTTTAATATTTCCTTTAATCAAAAACATGATCCTGATTCTTTTTTACACCATTCTTTTTACACACATTTGTTTTTAAAAAATTGAAAAGAGGATTAATATAATAATTATAGTATCTGTTGAATCATAATATGCATTATTTGTTCTTAAAAATAATTGAACTTAAATATTTATATTAATAAATATTTAAAATATATGAAACTGTCTATGCGGATATTGATTTTTATGTTATTTCCTTATTAATTATTATTTGTACTAGAAGATGTAAAAAAATTAATTCAAATATTAAGTCAAAATTCAAAAACCGGCTATCACCTCAGTGTTAAAATGCTATACCAAATGCGGCAAACCTTTCATTAATAATTATTAAATGATGTATCACACTTCAATTTTATCACGTGTGCAAATTTCATTTTTGTGCTCCATATTTTTGTGGGAGTTTTTTCGAAATTTCATTGGCAAAATATAACGTCTTCAAAAGTTTCAAAATTAATAAAAAAAAAAATTAGCGGAGAAAATTTGATTAATAATTTATTATATTATATTTTTATAATTGCTCAAAATCTGAATCAAAATCTTCAAAAATTTAGATTGTATAGATGATGTTAAATTGTATATTCTTCTTTAATTTGAATCTTCAAAATTAAAGAAGAATATACAATCTATCACATTCCTCAAGTCAAATATAATAAGCAAAACACAGATTTTCATAAGAGTTAAAAAAAGTACTTAGGAAATAAAAACGTTTGATAATACCTTTGCATGCAAATTTTTTACCCTTTAGAGAACATCTCGTGAGAATCTCCTAATATCTCCAAGCTTTTATTTCGGTACATGGGAACAGAAAAAGTGCTTTTCTCCAAGTAAAGCATTCAATTTACCTTGAGACGTCTTTTTGTGCTTTATGCTGTTTTTTAGGACATATTCAATCATCCTGACTTATAGAATAAAGACCAGTTAACCACGACTAAGATTTATATATCAAGGAATATGTGAGTAAAAAGCTACATTCTTGCCATGATAAATAGATCCAAATTGTTTTATGATGCAGTTATGAAACAATATTAATACTAAGTATCTTTGCATTGTTTATCTCATAAATGTAGCAATCTTTTATAAGAAGCTATTTTAAGATTTATTTAAAAGAAATAAAAAATGTAAATATATCCGCTGCGTTTTATATATGAATTAAACAGGAATACAATAGCATTCAGCAGTAAATAATTTATAGTTATTAAATTGCACATATGAATTTTTTCATTTGGAAGTGATGAAAGTTTTTTTCATACATTCAAAGAAGTTAGATTTAAAAGTTTCCATTGAATTAAGTGCAAAAATTCGGCTAAAACATAATAAAAAATTTTGTTTTACATGTTTTATTATAAATGTTAAAATGAATTTGTTTTGGTGATTACACAAACAATAACTATTTTTAAATTGAACTAAAACAACTTATTAAGTAGCAAATTAAAAGTAGTAAACAAAAATTGTTTTACTAAATATTTTGATATTTTATATTTAAATATTATGTTATTGACTATTAATGTAATGATAATTAAATAACATTTATTATTAAATAATGTAATAGAAGAAAACAATGTAAGGAAACTTTTAAGTGATGGACGAAAATGACATACGTATTAGCCTGGGAAAATTTAAGAAAAAAATTTAAGATAAAATAAAATTTCTTATTTGTAAATTAATTGGTATTGGTATTAATATAATTAAAAGTCCCTATTGTTCATGCTTCTTAAAATATTTTGTAATGTTTTAATTATAGATTCTAATTAATGGAAAATTACTTTACAAAACCAATAAAATATATTTAAATATCCAACTATTTCATGTCATCACATAGTTTAAGACATATTTATATACATGAAAAAAAAAAAAAAAGATTAAATGACTATTTTTCGTGAGTTTCATTTCAATAGTTGCGTGAGGTGGTCTGAGTACCACTATTCACCGATCTTTTAAGAACACGAACAAGGACAAATTATCTTAAAGTTGATGGATAACGGTCAGCCTTTATCGTGAAATTGTTAGCGGAGAAATATATGATGAGAAATATCTTTGAACATAACATGGTTGTCTAGAAGCCACTAGCATTCCATACATTAATCTAATAATGACTTTTCTGATGTTAATATATTTAGTAGCTTTAAATTCGAAAATAGAGTTTGGTTAAATGCTTTAAATTTGGATGACAATTTATATGTTCATCAACATCTTGTTAAATAATAATAGTAATATACATATACAACAAAAAAAAAATAAATACTAAATGAAACAAAACATTAAATATATTTTGGAATTTTTTTTTTTTTTAATATGCAATATAAAATATTAGATTTACACATAAGATGAAGAGAACAATTATTTTCTCGATCTATTATTTTGCAGTCAATTTAGTTTAATTTAAAAGTTAATGATATTTTTTTTTCTGTTGACTGATTTTAATATATTAATAGTTAATCAACTAATATTTTCTAATTGTTACTAGATAGTTAAACAATTATGAAATATAAATTTTAAAATATAATGTATTATTATCTATTTTAATCATTCTTTTTTCACTTATTATTTGGCAATATACACATAATTCCCCCAGTTAATTTGTTTTGACAAATATTTTTTTAACCTCATCTACTATAACTTAAATTCTTCATTCATTAAAAATGCTAAAATAATTGAAATATGCAACTCAAAATGCTAACTCTTAAAAATTATTTATTGCATTGACATATTTGATTTTATTTATTTGGGAGTTCAAAATTTATCTTTTTTCCGGAATTTCAAGTCATAGATTATTTAAATTAGATGTTTTCAGAAATTACCTTTGAACAAAACTGCTGCAAATAGCTTTCAAGTGATAAAAACTATACAACATTTAAGTTTAATTTACATGTAAATTTATTTCTCTCTAATTAATTATGAGGTATAAAAAAATTCAACATTATCATACAATTTTAAACATTTTTAACTAAACTAATAAATAAAATTTTAAAGCAATCGAAAGGACGTAAATATATACAGTACAACATAGAAATATCAAAAATTGTGAAACACATAAAAATCATCTGCAGTACATTCCATAAAAATATGGCTTCATCTGGACCGAGTATATCATCAAAAATTCAATAGTCATTTGTTCAATATAGGTGGAGAAAAACTACCCACATAAGCTTAGAATCGGAAGCCTGAAATTTGAAGAAGGCCTTCAAATTTCACTTCACTTAAAGTCCAAGGAACCCAAGAAAAGAACACGAATTCAATATCTATACTTTTAGTTGAATTTTCTGTCGCTGTCCATCATAAAATTTTCCTTTTATTGCAGCAGTTATTTTTAATCTTTATATATCTTTCTTATATGTCAGATTCTATATTTATTATAAAAATTTAATCCTATGTTATAACAAGAAGCTTGGTATGTTATTATCTTATATAATCTCGGTATATAATTATCTTGAATAATCGTGGTATATAGTTATCTTGAATAATCTTAGTATATAATAGTCTTAAATAATCTTGGTATATAATTATCTTGAATAATCTTTGTATATAATTGTCTTAAATAATCTTGGTTTTGTAATTATCTTGAATAGTCTTAGCATATAATTATTGCTTTAAATTTATATTTTGATTAATCTTCTTTTTTTCACTCAAAAATTTCGTAGAATATTGTCCTTTTTTCCCCTTCAATTTTTAGCAAGTATTTTTAATCAAAGGTATCATTTATTTAATATTAGATTTAACTATTGCTTTATCAACTGAAAATTCATATTTTATATGGTGTATAACCTATTTTTTCATACTTCATTAGATCTTTCAATTAAATTCTTCACTTTTTGCAAGCAAAATACTTATTTGTTTTCAAGACTTTCCAAAAATAATGTAAATCTTAAGATAAAATTAAACTCATTTGCTAAAAATTATATTTCAATTAAATGCTTATTGTTCATGTAAGCTTCATCTATATATATATATATATATATTTATATTTTTGGAAAAATTAAAAACAAAACAGTGTTTCATAGATTTCAGGAATTATTTATTGTCTTTTAAATACCTTTTAATTTAGTTTTTCAGTATTATATATTTTATAATAATATTACTTAGGTAAAAGTTAACTAATTTTATTTGCTTGCAGAAATATTACTTTTTACAGATACATTTTATTTTTTTTATCTAAAACATTCAAGATTACGAATAATTGTCTTTATCTGTTTATTTTCCACATAAAATATGATCATTAATATTGACGTAAAGTAGTTACTGAAATCTCTTTATGGTATTTTTTCCTTAAATTAAGAAGATTAATATGTATTTCCCTTAAGATGTTAAGGTTACTCTAATGTACAATAAAAAGTAAAACTTGTTTTTGATTTTATTCATCTACCTATTTTTATAAAAAAAATAAATAAATATCTAAAGATGATGTCATTAGATGTTCCTTACAAGATTTTTTTAAGTTCCGTTAGAAGCTTAGATTTTTTTTTTTTATGAATGGCATTTTATGCTTCCATAAATAAAATTTAATTTTATCCTTTAATACGCTATGTTAATTACACGTTACCATCAAACACTCATTTATATTTAGAAAAATAAATCTTTCATTTTTAAAGCAATTAATTGATAAGATGCTTCTCACATGTGTTTGTTAACTTAAATGTTAAAAATCTATTTATTGTGAGTTTTTTTTTTAAGTTTAGAAGGAAGAAAGGATTCAAGAATCTTTTAATACGAAAGGAAAAAAAAAAAAAAATGCGTTAAGAAGATCTTACTTTCATTTTAATGGGCTAGTCTCTCCTGTGCATTTACGTTCAAGTTTCTTTATTTTAAGTTTAAAAAGTTTATTTTTTTTAAAGCGAAAGCGCCGAAACATACAGTGTATGTAGAAGATGAAAATTAATAAGCTGAAAAATATTTAAAACAACATGATTTAAAAATAATTTATATAATGTACAATGTGACTTTTATACCCTGAATTATTATTATTATTATTATTTTATTTTTAAGTTTTGCAAATCTGTTTTGGAAAACAATTGCATTAAATAAAGAGTTAAAAAAAAAAAGGTAACAAATAGTTTAAATTGTTTTATTTAAATGTAAAAAAATGATTTTTATATTTAATATTTAAAACATTTTTGAAAATTATATATTTATAAGTGCTGATAACAATACAAAATACATAAAATAAATCCTTATGAAAATTGAAGATTGAAAAAAAAAATTAATTGTCATTATATAAATATAACACTATACATTTTTCCGAAATTTGATAAATGTAAAAAATATGTTTTTTTTAATTATTATTTTTGTATAAAGAATTACCCGCTAATAAAAATATTTTTAATGTAAATTAAAAAACGAATTCAAAGTTACATTATTTGAGTTACAGAGTTTTCTATAATGATGTTAACAAATTATTGATAGTTTTTCAAATTTATTCATTTCATGCTATTTATATATTTTGAAAAATTGAAAAGTTCTTCGGGCAATTTAATATTTTTAATTAACTCCTGTAGAAGAAAAAAATTAGAGATTATCTGTAATTCATATCAGGTTTTTTTGCGTTCTTTTCTGAGAAACAAAGGTTTCAGATTTTTTTCTTTGAAAGAAATCACAGAAATAGAATTTGAAAACAAAATAATACAGAAACGTGCTAAAAAAGAACTTTTAGGGAGAAAAAGGACATTATTAGAGACGGTATTTTCTATACTAATGCTAACATATTGCATATAGTTTTTGAAACTTATTTGTTTCCCACTACTTATATGTAAATTGGAAATTTCTTGGAGCAATTTAATATTTTTAATAAATTCCTATTGAAGAAAGAAAATTGTAGAAATTTTCTGTAATTCACATTCATATTTTTTGTTGCTTTGTCTCATAAAAAAGAATTTAGATTTTTCTTAGAAAGAAGTCGTAGAAATTGAATTTGAGAACAAAATAATACAGGAACATGCTAAAAAAGGACTTTTTAGGGTCAAAAATGACATTATTAGAGATGGTATTTTCTTTATTAATTCTAATATATTACAAATAGTTTTTGAACTTGTTTACTTTCTGCTATTTAAATGTAAAATAAAAATTTCTTGGAGCAATTTGATATTTTTAATAAACTCCTATTGAAGAAAAAAAATGTAGAAATTTTCTGTAATTCACATTCAGATTTTTTTCTGTGATTTTTTTCAAATTTTTTTTCAGATTGTTATAAAAAAATAGTTCAGATTTTTTTTTCTTAGAAAGAAATCATAGAAATTGAATTTGAAAACATTATAATAAAGCAACATGCTTAAACAAAGGACTTTTTAATATTAGGTAGAGTAATGCTCAGTGAGTAACTTTGTTAATTAAAACTATATTTTTAGTTATAATCAATTTTTATAATAATGAATCACTATTGTTTATAGTTAATTAATATTAAACATTGGTTTAATTATTATTAAACCATTAATATTAAGATTTTAGTTATATGTCAATACAATACCACTTTTTTTTATGTACTGAAATGAACAATAAAAGTACAGCCTGGTATAATATCCTTTAAAACAATGACTTTCCTAAAAAAAGAATAATTAATTACTTATCATTTGTTAGTGGTAGTTGTTAATTGTTGTGAAATTTTATGATACTCAATAAATATATTTCAATATCAAGTTATAGCAATTTCAAGAATAAGGGTCGTATAATTTTGATCACCGAAGAATATTGATCGAAATCTATTCATAGCATAAGAAAAAGAAGCTATCTCAACCACACCCGAATTCTATCGTTACCCATTTATAAAAGAAAATATTACTTATAAATTTGGCAACTTTTTTTATAAACAAGTATTTTTGAAACTATTTCCTAAAAATTCCTGTAACTAAATATATTAACTCAATATAATTTCACCACTATTTTTGTGTCTCTCTCAATAATGAAATAGCTTACAAAGTTCTTTGATAAACGCATACAGGTATAATAGTATTTATTTTTTGTTTACACATTTTAGAATCTATAACTACTTTCTGTTAAGATCGTAACAATTTTAATCAACGTGTACGTTTTTTCTGAATCAACACATTAGAATATCAATAAACTTTAATAATATTTTAGTTAACATTAAAAGCAGTTAATATTTGAAATTTTTTTTTAAATGTATATATTTATATATATATTAAGATATTTTCATTTATTAAGCATTTTGAACTTTTAATTGTAAAAATGGTGCATTTAATTACTGATATGACTTTACTTTATTTAATAAATTATACCTTTAAAAATATATTAGGAAAAACAAATATAAAATTTGATAAAATAATTCCTTTAATTTGGTAATTCTCTCGTACTGACATAGGAGTGATTATTGTTTTAATTTATAACGTCAATTATAAATTAATGTTTTTATCTAGTTTCTTACAACGAGTCATTAATTCTTCTGATGTTTACATAAATGTAATAATGGCTATCCTTAATTATTTAGATTTTATATGATCGCATTTAAGATGCAGATTTCAACAATAATGTTTGATTGTTTTTAATATTTTACTAATAGTGTGAACAGTACAGATTCTACAATATTGAGAAACATTTAAAGTTTTTTTTTAAAAATACCGTTGTCTTAAATAAATTAAAAATATTTCCAAATATTTTTATTAAGTTTCAATCAAAATTTATTTTAACGTATATGAATGTTTCTTTTCTAAAAATAAATTATATTTTCTCTTTGTAACTTCTATTAGATGTTTAGACTTTTATAAGAAATAAATGACGTATTTTTGTAACTTTAAAAGTCATTTTGGTACAGAATTTTGACACATTTTTACTTAATGTTATATTTAAAAAAATTATTGTTTCTAAATACATATATTGAAACACACGGGCATTTGTTATTCATTCAGCACACGTCGTATAATAAAACATACAACAATTTTTGTCTTAATAATATAAAACACTTAATATATTAAATGATTATATTTTGTATAAATCCTTGTTGAGTGCTTTAAAGAAATTTGGTTAAAATAATAAATTTGATTTGGTATGGGGTTTTTCTTCAAAATGTATATGAGCATGCTAACTAGAAATAATGCTAACATACATCATGATTACTTAAGAATTACTTTGGTTTTTTTTTTGTTTTTTTACGTTTTTAAGATTACTTTGTTTTTTATGTGCAGATAAATAACTAACAAAATGATAAAAACTGTTATGTATAGTTTTATAATTATTCCACCTCAAATTATACTCGTATTTGTTATAAAATAAAATATTTTTAATGTGGTAATATGAGTTTGGAAAACTTTCCTAGCATTATTACTTATTAGGATATAAAACAGTTTTAATTATTAATAAATATATAATTTTAAAGCAAAGAATCTATTATATATATATATATATATATATATATATATATATTCATATATTCGTTGAAAAATCTAAAAATCTAACTGCAATACTTTAGTTGATAAATAAAATTACGTATGAGGCACTAATTTCAGAACACATATAGATTATCAATATTTTGTAAAAAATTAAAATTCGTAACTATTAATTCTTATTATATTTTATTGGTATTATTTATATTTATAATATACGAATAAATATTTTTAAAAGTTTCATTTCAAATTTTAACTGACAGTTTTTAACCATCTATGAAGTAGAGTAAATTGGTTAAATTTCAAGTAACTACTATAAATTAGCTGAATGGTTAAATGTTTTTCAGTTAGTTTTCAAAGTTCAACTTTAATAATCTTATTTGCCAATAATACTAATGACGTGCGTTTCATGTTAGTTTAAATTACAAAAACAATGGAAACAAAAATTGGACAAACTTGAGTTTTGAAAAAGTTGACAGAAAGCATTTTTAAAGGATATATTTTATAATAAATTTTCAACTTAACAACTTATTATACCTATCTGGTGACAATTAGTGTGCAAATGAAAATGTTTTTATTTAATCGAAATTCTTAAAACAACATGAAAAGCCTTAAAACATATATATTTGTAATCACCTATACTTTTCTGCAGCTCTATCTAATCACTTTGATTCCGTTTCAATTTTTATTTTATTGCACTTTTTTTTGTAAAAAAAGGAATTTTTCGGAGAACGTAATAGCCAAATACTTTAGATGAAATTCTTCTGAAAGTTGGTTGCTCACCTAGTTTCACTGAAACAAGAAATTTAATTTTTGACAAAATAGAAATTTTATATTCTACGTAAAAAAAAGATATTATATATTAACAGAAACTAATTTAATAATAAAAAAGTAAACGACCATTTTTTTATATTTTTGAAGATTAAAACGAAAATAAAATAATGAATAATGGTTCTAAGTTTGTATTTTTAAATAAAGTAGAATATTTGATAAAGTTATAAGGTAAGTTTAAATGAATGGCACAAAAAAGGAAACATACTTTTGATTGTACACACACATATATTTGTAATTGATTATTTATTTATAAAGTGAATCTAGTAGGCAGATTAAAAAAAATTATTTTGTGATATAAGAACGTTTCTACAAATGTTCGAATGTATACAAGTATTTGGTTATCTTCTGCATATTTCTATGCAATAGTTTAGTGTTTACATCTGCAAAAAGAGAGTGTCTAATATCCGTATCATAACAGTTTTAAAATAATATACAATAGTGCCCTTCATAGATTCGAAGACATATTTGACCTCTATAGATAGACTTGATAGGAAACAGAGTTAAAGAGAAATGGATAAAATAAGGAAACATAAAAAATAAATGAATGTGTAGACAATAATAAAAACAAAACGATGTTACAATGTTAGCACATACATAATGTACCAAAGGCAATATAAATTTGTTACAAAGATTTTATTTTACGAGTCACTAAGTTTTCTGGAAATGTAGTCGATTGTGATACCGCCAAGAGTAATGGGGTCCGTTTTTGGCAATGGTCTCACTTTGAAATCCCATTGTCTACCTGCATAGGACTTTTAGGGCTTTTTAGGATTCATCTTATGTTTCCTCTCTTTTCTCCTGTTATACGTTTCTTCAAATCTTGCTTCCAATTTTTGTTGCAAATAAACCGATATTATAAAATTTTACGTATTATTAGATTTTACGCGTATTATATTTTATTTCATTGCAGCTTTTATTGTTATATTTAATTAAACCTAAACAGGACCTCCGTAACAATCTGAATTTTGAGATATAATACTGGAACTGAGAGTACTGATTAGCTCCTTTCCATCCCTCCTACTGCGTGCTACATGGTGTGTGGATTCCCTTCTCCGACTATAAATTTTCATCCATACTTTACACTATGACATATTATACATATTTATATAGATAAGATATATTATATATTTTAATAAATTATACAAATTTTTGATGTTAATAGCATTTCAAACTGAGCATAAAAATTTTACTATCCAGTTATGGACCAGCTACCCAAGTGAATCAACTTTATAGAAATTTACACCTCAAGAATCATGGGGTGATATCAATCACCTCATGATTCTTAAGAAGAAAACTTCTCGGGTGCCTTGGGAGAGCAGCATCATTAATCACAAATTATTCGATCCAAAATCACCAATCTAGTTATACATAAGATAAGTGTTCAAATAACAGCATTTATCTTTAGGTTAATGTTTAATTTATGAGTATGTATATAAATCAGTTCAAAGAGTTCCCTACTCTAATTCCTAAATCCCATGAAAATCCGAAATAGTAATATTATGTCAATAATAAACTAAACACGACACATCAAAACATCATTGAAAGTAACTTTTTATCTGCAATAATCTATCAAACAATATACGCAAACACAACGATTATATCAAAAATTCTTCGAAAGCCCTTAGAGAAGGAAAACAAATTCACAAAATAAATGATTGAAAATTAATTTAAAAATAAAACTTTTGATTTCTATTTTAGAGAGAATGGCATTTTTCTGAATGAAAAACAATAAAAGTGTTTTTATACATATAGTTGATATATTTGTCATTAACCCATAATAAACATATGTTTTTTTAGAATTACATATAACATTCCAAAGAGCAAATGCATATTAACAAGCATCCAATTAAAAATTTAATATCAAAAGATGCCCGTTTTGCATTCAGTAGGTTGATTATAATAAACATAAAGATTTACAATTAGCATTCATTCAAGAAACCCTTTTGAATGGTGAAAGTCTTAATTTTTAAGTATACTGGGCAAAGCATTGATAATCCACCAAATGACATTATGAAAATTATTCACAAATTTAAGCGCCATATCAACCTGGGTGCACAAGACAGCTTCAGGTTGAGCATCATCAGTTATGTCGATTTCGAGGTGTCTTCCGTCACTAAAAATGGGCAACATGACGATAAATCGTGTCGATCATTATGAGGCATCTTGTAGGCATGGGATTAATCATTCAGCTCTGGAGGGACTTCTTTGTGGCCTTGCATCTTCTTAGCTTCTTTTTTTTTTTCTGTTTCTTTCTCATCTTCAGGATTTAGGAGCCCGGCTGCACTGATTCATTGGAACACGGAGTTAGTTCAGTGGACTACACCATCCTCTCTATCGATTTTCGATGGACTCTCTCATGACTTTTATTCTTGCTATTTTAAATTATCGTTGATTTTCAATAATTGGTCAGCAGGTTATCTAGGGAGTACCAATATCCTATTCGGGGTTACCTAGGCACAAAAGTTATTTTTCTTTAATTAGTCAAAAAAAAAATACAGCTTTGCATGTAGATACCATTTAAATCCACTAAACTATCGAAATCCAGCAGTAATTGTTTAAATGTCTGCATGATACTCTTAATTTCAGTTTGTGTGATTTTTTTGTTAGATTTTTTAATGAATTCTAGAATAGTAAATTGGATAAATTCAAATGGACCTTGTAATCATATACATTTATTCCCATTTGGTAAAAAAAGTATTTCAGTGTTTTCCCTTTGTACCAATAATTTTGAATAACGCTGTATGTTAATTACTGTATACACTCTTCATAATTAAATTTAAACCCTGATACTTTTTCGTATCAGAATTTAGTGAGTAAGGTTATGATGATCAAAACAAAACTTATACGTAATGAACAAATATATATTTAAAAATTTTTACAATTAAGACAATTAGAACGTGGGCTTTAGAATCCTCTTGATTTACCTAATAATTACTTAATCTGTTTAACTATTGAAAATGTATTTTTATTACAAAGCTTATTCATGATAAGCTCTTTGCTTTTTAAGGCTCTTCACTGTTTTAATTATCAAGTTTTTTTTTAATATTTTTCTAGTTATATTTTATATTCGGAATTTCGTTACAGAACACAGAACACATACATTTTAGTTAATGCATTAAACAGTTTAAAAATAAATAAATAAAAAAACTAGCATTGAACTAAATAAACAAACATTAACACATTAGCAAGGAATTTATAATAAAAAATATTGTAAGACACATAATTTAAACGTAGTACTGAAATTATTATTTTTTCTTAGATGATATGATATTTTAAAAATTGTTTGCATATATATATGGGTGGAAGTAAAGTAATTTATGTTTTCACAATAATTTAAATGGTAAAATCGAAAATACATGTAGCTAAATTGATACGTATACTCAAATTAACTCAATGGCTTAAATTTAAACTTATTGATATTTTGAATAATATATTTTTTTAAATTTATAACTTTATTTTCTTAGTATAACTTACAACTACATAAGATGATTATACATTAATATAATCGTTATAAACAATAAAAATTATCCCCCTCTATGACTTCATGTGTAACATTTTATTTCCTGGTAATTTTTTTTTTTTTTTGATGAACTTTATAAATAAATTGCCATCATAGATTATTTTTATATAATAGCCTGTTTACGGTATTTTTACACTTTCTATTTATTTTGAAGTATATAATGAATAAGAATAATTTGTCTTATATATTTCTTTCTATTTTTATTTGAGAAGAAATATATAAGAGAAACCAATTTTAAATTTAATGTAACATTTTTAAAAAAATATTTTTTTTATTGTTATATTTTTTTTTATTTGAAAGTTCTCACATTAAAAATAATGTTATTACAAAATTAGAATTAACAGTAAATATTCTGAGTTTTGTGAGTAAATGATAAAAATTCAATCTTTTTGTGTCCTTTTAATATTAACAAATATTTAATAAATTTTTTATAATTTTTTAAAAAAAAAAATTTACAAAAAATAATAATTTTCTTTTACAACGACAATATATCTAAATAGAAATTTTTATAAAAATTATTGATAAATTTATCTTCCTAATACAAAGTACATGAAAATGTTTATTGAGATTAAAATTGTTTCATATTGTGAAAAGCAAAAACATTATTTTCCTTAAATTATGAAAGATTAGTATTTTAAATAATATTTAAAGCATGGTTAATTTTATAATAAAGGAAAATCAACAGATAGTAATTAATTAAGATTTTTCTTAATAAAATAATGTTTTTCTCTGTAGAAAGTACTAACTACTTGAAAAATAAGAAAATTTTAATAACAAATCTGTGTGTGTTATTAATTAAATAAATATTTAAACAATTTATACATGGTTTATATCACTTAATATTATTAAATGCTAATAATACTTGCTTAATCGGATGCTTTAGTTCAGTACTCGTAAAAAGAGATTCTAAAATGATAACTCCACATTTTATGTCAGAGAACAAGAAATTCATTTTTGAAATTTTGGTATATTTTATTATTTTTATATTATAGAATGATAAAAACATTAATTAAATAAATAACAAATATTTATTAGCATAATTTTATAAAATAAAAAATTTTACTTATCTAGTTAAAATTTTTCAATAAATCTTATCTTCGTTTCAATAAATCTTTAGAATTAACAAACATCCGACAACATAATTTTTTAAATAATTTGAGACCATTTAAATTGCATCCCATTTGTATTTTACCATCTTTTTTTAATTTATTAATAAAATTTTCAAAAAGTTTTCATAAGAAATAATAATAGAGTTTAGGTAAACAACTTTAAATTTTTTCCTTTTTTATTTAGCCAGACAGCAGCTTAGATTTAATAAGCATGCCATTTACGTACTATAATTGTCTTGGAGTTTCGTAGTTTCTTTACAATTTTCTAAATATGTTTTTTATCTATCTTTAAGTCTTCCTTAAAACCATTAGTATTTCATGTAGGTTAAATATTTTATGTTTTCAAATATGAAAATTTTATAATTAAATTTTTCATTTTAGCAGAACAATTAAAATACATTTTTAAATCATTGATCATGGCTTTAATTAATTTCAAGATGAAAATTGTTAAAATATTTTCAAATTTCAAGATGAAAAAAATGTGCTTTTAGTGTCACTTTTTTTCTTTTATGTCTGAGATTTGATAATTAACTATTTGATAATTATCTTACATTTCAATATTGTTGAAAATAGTTTAAATTGATCATAGCTACAATGTTGATCTATTTAATCCAGAGTTCAAATCAAAACCACTTACTTCGAACCTATTATTCACCTAACTTATAAAATATGGAGACTTTCGTTTCGATAATCGAAAAGAAAGTCTACATATATATATTTAAACTAGGGTTATAAACCGTAGGTTGCAATAATATTTCACTGTGATGAGAATCTGGCTAATGAGATAAATAGAAATGATAGTACGAATATCCTATACTCAGTCTCGGAAACGTTAATCGTCGAAATTATGTTTTAGCTCAATTACTATCAACTATTAATCCATTGAAATTAAATTTAATCATTTTTTTAAAAATTAAATAGACTTTGAGGTGAAATGAATGCAAAATCTCACATCCTTACATATAAAATATACTGTTGTTCATTCTTTTAGAAAAGCGATAATTACAAAGATAATAATTAATTACTCTTTTTCTAAAGAAATAAATGATTAATTATGCTTACTACAAAATAATTAATTACGCTTTCTACAAAAATTACATATATCTTAACAAGTTCTAACAGGATCCTTGTAAGTTTTTTTTTTTTCCTAAATAATCTGCATGCACCAAAACATTCATCGAATTCTAGTGTAAATATTTGATATTGGTATTTGTAACCTAAATCCTAAATATTATCATTTTAAATTGTTCATGAATATCTGGATAGAAACAAAATGTAATCTAAGTACATGCAAAGGATGAAAAACAAAATAATATTTTTAGCTTATTTAAAAAATAACAGATAAAAGTTTGTTCAAGTCAGAATATAACATTCAAAAAAATTATGATTATATTTTTTTTCTTTTCCCAATGTTGAGAAGTGAAACTTTCACTAGTTAAATTACGACACGTAGAATTTGCAAATGAGTAATCTTATTAGCATACATATCTTATCCATTTTCTGCCCAAAAGAATATTTTTTTTCTAAGAAAAGTATGTTTTTCCGTTACTTTTTTTTCGAAAATAAGAGATAAATTTCATTTCCCTCGTCTTTGAAAGATATCGTAGCTGAAATTTCACTTCGAGTTGATAAATTTTAACGAGGTAACTATGTCGTTGAAATGTTTTATTCCTCATTTGGCTGTTGCCCACGATACACATGTTTTAGAAACACTTGACGGGTTTTTTGCCTCATCATTTTACGAATTTTTCTGTTTCAAGAATACGTAGGCAATTAACATATCACATTTTAATTTTTACGCTAAACGTCTTAATGTGTTTGTCAGTTACATATTTTAGGTAAACTGTCTGTTAAATTTATTACTTTTCAGTAAATTAATTTTAATTATGAAACAATTAAAATAAAATATATTTCCTCTTATATTTATGCATGTTGCTTTACAAGAATACAAGCAACACTAGTTTTTTTATTTTGAGTTAATTGTCTTTTTGTATTAGACTGTTTTGTATCATTTAAAATTCAGTTTTTATATATTTTATGTAAAATGTCTGTTAAATTTATTAGTGTTCTTAAAATTAATTTTAATTATGAAACAATTAAATAAAATATATCTCATCCTATATTTATGCATTTTGTTTTACAAGAATACACAAGTAGTTAATAACACTTGTTTATAAATTCATTGTCTTTATGTATTAGTCAGTCATTTAAATTTTAATCCTAACATATTTCATGTAAAATGACGTTTGTAAAATTTATTAGTTTCCGTAAATTAATCTTACTTATGAAACAATTAAAATAAAATATATTTCCTCTATGAAACAATTTAAAATATATATTCATGTATTTTGTTTTACAAGAATACACAAGTAGTTAATAACACTTGTTTATATTTTTGAATTCATTGTCTTTATGTATTAGTCAGTCATTTAAATTTTAATCTTAACATATTTCATGTAAAATGACGTTTGTAAAATTTATTAGTTTCCGTAAATTAATCTTACTTATGAAACAATTAAAATAAAATATATTTCCTCTTATATTCATGTATTTTGTTTTACAAGAATACACAAGTAGTTAATAACACTTGTTTATATTTTTGAATTCATTGTCTTTATGTATTAGTCAGTCATTTAAATTTTAATCTTTACATATTTCATGTAAAAATGACGTTTGTAAAATTTATTAGTTTCCGTAAATTAATCTTACTTATGAAACAATTAAAATAAAATATATTTCCTCTTATATTCATGTATTTTGTTTTTACAAGAATACACAAGTAGTTAATAACACTTGTTTATATTTTTGAATTCATTGTCTTTATGTATTAGTCAGTCATTTAAATTTTAATCCTAACATATTTCATGTAAAATGACGTTTGTAAAATTTATTAGTTTCCGTAAATTAATCTTACTTATGAAACAATTAAAATAAAATATATTTCCTCTTATATTCATGTATTTTGTTTTACAAGAATACACAAGTAGTTAATAACACTTGTTTATATTTTTGAATTCATTGTCTTTATGTATTAGTCAGTCATTTAAATTTTAATCTTTACATATTTCATGTAAAATGACGTTTGTAAAATTTATTAGTTTCCGTAAATTAATCTTACTTATGAAACAATTAAAATAAAATGTATTTCCTCTTATATTCATGTATTTTGTTTTACAAGAATACACAAGTAGTTAATAACACTTGTTTATATTTTTGAATTCATTGTCTTTATGTATTAGTCAGTCATTTAAATTTTAATCTCTACATATTTCATGTAAAATGACGTTTGTAAAATTTATTAGTTTCCGTAAATTAATCTTACTTATGAAACAATTAAAATAAAATGTATTTCCTCTTATATTCATGTATTTTGTTTTTACAAGAATACACAAGTAGTTAATAACACTTGTTTATATTTTTGAATTCATTGTCTTTATGTATTAGTCAGTCATTTAAATTTTAATCTCTACATATTTCATGTAAAATGACGTTTGTAAAATTTATTAGTTTCCGTAAATTAATCTTACTTATGAAACAATTAAAATAAAATATATTTCCTCTTATATTCATGTATTTTGTTTTACAAGAATACACAAGTAGTTAATAACACTTGTTTATATTTTTGAATTCATTGTCTTTATGTATTAGTCAGTCATTTAAATTTTAATCCTAACATATTTCATGTAAAATGAAGTTTGTAAAATTTATTAGTTTCCGTAAATTAATCTTACTTATGAAACAATTAAAATAAAATATATTTCCTCTTATATTCATGTATTTTGTTTTACAAGAATACACAAGTAGTTAATAACACTTGTTTATATTTTTGAATTCATTGTCTTTATGTATTAGTCAGTCATTTAAATTTTAATCTTTACATATTTCATGTAAAATGACGTTTGTAAAATTTATTAGTTTCCGTAAATTAATCTTACTTATGAAACAATTAAAATAAAATGTATTTCCTCTTATATTCATGTATTTTGTTTTACAAGAATACACAAGTAGTTAATAACACTTGTTTATATTTTTGAATTCATTGTCTTTATGTATTAGTCAGTCATTTAAATTTTAATCTTTACATATTTCATGTAAAATGACGTTTGTAAAATTTATTAGTTTCCGTAAATTAATCTTACTTATGAAACAATTAAAATAAAATGTATTTCCTCTTATATTCATGTATTTTGTTTTACAAGAATACACAAGTAGTTAATAACACTTGTTTATATTTTTGAATTCATTGTCTTTATGTATTAGTCAGTCATTTAAATTTTAATCCTAACATATTTCATGTAAAATGACGTTTGTAAAATTTATTAGTTTCCGTTAATTAATCTTACTTATGAAACA
The DNA here is from genome assembly GCA_021605095.1 of Caerostris extrusa. Taxonomy (NCBI): domain Eukaryota; kingdom Metazoa; phylum Arthropoda; class Arachnida; order Araneae; family Araneidae; genus Caerostris; species Caerostris extrusa. Next base: position 76,999 of record BPLR01001081.1, read on the forward strand.
ATTAAAATAAAATATATTTCCTCTTATATTCATGTATTTTGTTTTACAAGAATACACAAGTAGTTAATAACACTTGTTTATATTTTTGAATTCATTGTCTTTATGTATTAGTCAGTCATTTAAATTTTAATCTTTACATATTTCATGTAAAATGACGTTTGTAAAATTTATTAGTTTCCGTAAATTAATCTTACTTATGAAACAATTAAATAAAATATATTTCCTCTTATATTCATGTATTTTGTTTTTACAAAAATACACAAGTAGTTAATAATCTTTTACATATTTCACTTGTTTATATTTTTGAATTAATTGTCTTTATCTATTAGTCAGTTAATCATTTTAAAATTCAATTTTTAAACATTTTGTTAAAATGTCATTTATAAAATTAATAATTTTAATTCAACTGAATTACTAATTTAAATAGTATTAAAATAAAGAAAAAAACACAAATTTGAATTTTTAAGCTGATTCTTTAAAATGATTTATTTTACTATTTATTTTTAACAAGACATTATTTCTTTTATAAGTCTTTTTTTTTTTTTTTCACTTTTTTGATTTTATCGAATACAAAATTTAAAAACAATGCCGAAAACTTTGCATTTGAATATTTCACATTACAACGAATTTGTTTTTAAATTTGCCAAGACTTATATAACTTTTGTGATCTTTTAATGTTCCATATTATTACTGTAAAAGCCTTAAAATAAAAATTAAATAAATAAGAAAATTAATCATGGAATTTAACATAAAAATGATGAATTATTGTTATTAAGCTGATTAAAACAATAAACACTATTCAAGAAAGAAATAGTAATATTAAAGTAATTATGATATGGAGAAGTTCTTCAACTTTTGCATTCTATAAACAATTTAATGCTGTTCTAATAAGATCTTAAGAGCCAATTATAATAAAAAAAAAATTATAAGTTAAACTTAACTATTCCTTTTCATCTTTTTCTCTTCATCTATTAGTAATAGTTACATGAAATGATGGAATATCAAAAATTAATTTGAAGCAATTTCTTAGACATTCTGAAATTTTCTAAATATTTTATTAAGGATTGCTTGATTTCTCTTTTTCTTTTTAAGAAAAAAGAAAAATAATGTAAATACTTTTCCTTCTAAATTATTTGTTTTTGCTTGATTTTATGAAACATATTAAATTTAAAAGTTAGTTTTTCTGTTTCATCATTACTTAAAGATGAAGATTTCCTTTGTTTAAATTCATTTTAAATTCATATTTATTTACTACATAAATAATTTACTACATTTATTTACTACATTAAATACATATTATTTACTACATTATTTACTACATACTTTATATACTACATAAATAATACATACTTACTACTACTAACATTCATAATTATTTACTACATAAATAACATACATATTCACTACATATCTACTACATAAAAATTACCTAAATTGATTGAAGTTGTTGAATGTATTAATGTTATAGATATATTGTGAAATATTACAGACATTAAATGCCCCCACAGTAATGTTTTGAAAATATTTTTAAACGCATTCACATATAAAAATTACAATCACAAATTATGAAAACAAATATTTATGTTCGATTGCATGGGAACTTTATTTATATAAATTACACAAGAAGACAAATCTTCTTTATACTTCGATACTAATAAATGCCAAACTTGTATCCCAGTTTTAACAATCGAAGTTAGCTTGTAAAATGCCTTAGAGTTCAAATTCACAGAAGAAGTCAATTCAAGTATTTTCTGCCAGAAATAAGATTATATGATTATTGATAAAGATTTAATTGATTATAATGATTTCATTAATTATAAAATGGACGAAATTTCTGCCACAGAACATGCAAATGTGGAAAAATTGCCTCTAAAAGTACACGCGGATGGCTAATTTCTTTAATCATTGCCCATCGGTGTTTTGTTTGGATTAAAAGGACATGTAAAAGTAGTATAACATAAGTAGAACATGAGAGTTCAATTAGATTCAATAATAAAAAGTACATTAAGTTTTATAGTTTTTAGGATATGCTAAAATACAGCTGAAAAATATAAACGAAAATCTTTGCATTCATGGCTTCATTAGATTTTTTCCTCTGCCCCCCTTACAATTTTGAAGAATTTATGCACTTTTATTTAGAAAAAAAAAAATGTAAACCAATAAAATATCATAAAATTCATTACGTTATTTGTTTGTTTCACAACACAGACGATATATAATGTGTAAGAAACTATTCTAATTATAATCTTTTCATACCCCAAAATTTTTTTTCAAAGTCCAATTAAAAAACAATAAAGCATATAATTAAGACGATTTATTACTCTAAATTTTAAACCACTTTATATTTTTCTTTACAGGTTATTAATGATTTTACTATATTATATGCATATCTGTAGGTAGTGATACTATTTTGATTGATTACACATATTGTACATTTCATGCTTTAGAATAATATGTAAAGTAACTTAAGTAAAAATATGATTGATAAAAAAATATTTTTATAAAATTCGTAAAATAATTTGATTTAGATTTTGTTCTTTTAAAACTTTGTTAATTTAAATGACTTTACTAAAACTTATATTTACAAAAAAAAAAAAAAATATTATTCTCATAAACCAGCGAAACGTTCTATGTTAGATGAATCCTACAAAAATGTTAAAACCAAAATTATTTTTTATGTATTGTTGTTCTGTTATATTTATTGTATGTATTTTTAAACAAATTTATCTTATGTTATGTCATTTTTACAATGTTTTATTGTCACTTTCAATACTCAAATATTATATCCCTATTGTAAAATGTAATTGGATTTAAATTTAGAATCATACAAAACCGTCTTAAAATAAATTAAAATTTTGTTGAGACAAAAAATATTTAAAAAATATTTATTTTTAAATTACCTTCTTTTTGAATCTTAATTTCTTATTGAATTTAATTATTGAATTAGTTTTTATGTATAATATTAATAAAATTATAGAAATATTTTATATAACCTTTATATTAATTTTGAAGGAAACATACATAAACTCATTAATTTTATTAAATAGAGTTAATATCCATGTAATAATTAATCCAGACCGAAACCAAAATGCCACTGTATTTTTTCAACTCCAGATAATTTAAATAAAAAAATGTATTTCTTGACGGAATATTTCTGCTTCAAACTTTTTTTTTCCTTTTAGATATGCTTCAATAAAAATTTTAAATTTCAAATTTGAAAAGTAAAAAAAAATAAAATAATAATCTGAATAAAATATTATTTTACATTATTTGATTCCGCATTGGAAAAAATTAGATTTAAAAAATGCATGATTCTATTGTAAATCTCTCCAGTAATACTTTCTTCTACTGAAAATATTACAATCCCAAAATATATGTGCAAAAACAATAAAATCCTTTTCTAAAGCAGTACTGCAAGCTGAAAAACAAAACATGAATGAAAATATCTGAAGATGCGTAAAACCAAAAACAAATGGAAATAAAAATACCAAAAACAAATAAAGAAAATGAAAAGATAAGAAATCTGAAAAAAAAAAAAAAAAAAAACTTTTTATACTTCAGACAAAACAACACGTAAAAATTAGACGAAAGGAAAACAAAAAACCCTGAATTTGGTACAAGCTCTGTAGAAAAATAACATAAGTCTAGGTCTATGTAAAGAATAAGAAAGAATAAAGAAGAATTTCTTTTTCTCTGTAGGTCATAGGTTACAGTGAGTACATGGTAATACCGTCATCGGCAGATGTCAAAGGGGGGAATTTTCTGGAGCAGCAACCTCGTGGGGATCATGTCTATCATTGTAAGCCCTACTTGACATCTCTGGTTGTTCCCTTCCACCCATTAAAGGGCAGTACCCAAGGCAAAACAATGGTGAGGGGGACAGTTCCCCAGCCTATTTTGCGCGGTTAATGAGGACTAAGGCTCTAGAACTGATGATCTCCGCTCAAAGCGGCGGTGTGCATCGAAAGGATCAATCGATGGCTTCTTGCAATCTGGCTCAAGATTCTCCCCCGGGCCTTGGTGATCAAAGTAAAATTTGTTATGAAGGCATGATTTCTAGAATGCAAATCTTTTTGGAACTTGGGATTTTGAAGTGCACTAGTTTTAATAAAGAAGTTGTAGATGTAGTTTATTTTGCTAATGTTTCTGGTTAATTGTGTAATAAAGTACTGGTTATATGAATAATTTTTGAGAAACTATATTTTGTTGTGATTTTTAATTAAATAAAAATGGAGTTTTTTGCTTTTAAACTTTTTGTAAAAAGTTAAAAAGTATTGTATGATTTTATAGATATTTTACTATATAAACTCTTTATTATATGTATGAATATGTAATTAAATTGCTGTATAATTTTTATTAAAAGTTTATGAAACAAACTGTTCTATTGCAACTAATTTCTAATTCTCAAACGCAAATGTAAATTGCGATTAATAATAGTAATTGCTTATAATTTATCATTTTACTCATTTATATTATAATTTTCATTTTCTTCTTCATTTCATTTTTTTTTTACTCATTTTTTTATTTTCATTTATCTTCTTAATTTCGAATTAGTTTTAATTTTCCATTTTTTTTTCTTTTTAATCCTTTTAAAAAAGTTAAGATATAAAGTATTAATTGTCATGATTTCTCTGTTCATTTTTTAATCCTATAAATTAAGATTAAGATCATTGTTTGAATTAGTTTTAATTTTCTATATTTCTATTAATTTTGAATTTCGTATATTTCCATTAGTTTTTCTATTTTTTTTTCGAAATCTTTTAAAAATTTGAATACCATCCGATAAACTAATAATACAAATACAATTCATAGTAATGCATCACAATAAATATTTTCATTCAAATCGACATTATCAAATATCAAAAACAATCATGCATTAACTTTATTATTTATCAAAACCGTTATGCAAAAACAAACGTCGCATATGTTTGAAGATAACAAAAATATTTGTATTTGATATTCACTGAAATGGAAATGTTTCTCTTTTTAGAATTATTTATATAATAATATATGATATTTTAAAATGAATTTGAAATAAATCCTGGTATTTTTTAAAAATCCAAAAGGCTAAAACGATCATCAATCTCATCCATCAAATTTACATTCATATGTTTCGGAAATTATGCAGATTGTAAGAATACTATAAATCTCATAGTGTTGGACAACTTTTTATGTTATAGCATAGTTTTATCTTCAGCTGAAAATATCTTTTAAAGGAAAAGGACAAATATAAAATTTTCAATGCAAACGAAAAATTTTCTTAATTTATAGATTTTAATAGATAAATCATACTGTCATACTGCTTAAAATTTAAAAATTGCAATAAACGAATTCTGATTTAATACGTTTGGATGAAATTGAAGCATAAAATTTATCTTTTTTCAATATTGTTATGTTATTTACTGTTATTTATTACATCAATGTTATTTATTGTTATAATGCACATTTGAATACTTGATAATGCATTCAGAAAGATTTAAAAAACGTTTCTGTCTAGTTTTGTTTCCTAAAAGCCACTAGAAATGATAAATACGAAAATATTTTCTTATTAACATAGAAAGGCTACAACATTCTATAAATATTTTTATGTTATAATATTTGCTATAACAAGCTTATCATCTGGTGATGATTAAAATATTTAAAAAATTAAAAAAATGTTTTTAAAACAGAAATAGATTAAAAATAGAGATTCGTCAGAAAAAAAGTTTTAGTTTATAAATTACAGATATAGAGATGAATGAAAAGTTTAGTACATCAAGAATTGCATTAGTTAGATAATTATTATTTATTATAGTTTTCTAGAAGATATCTAATATTTATTGCGTTAGTCTAAATTAATGTGATCCATTTTCAAAAGTTAACTAAAATATAATTCTTCAAGTCTAAATCTGTATACATAGGAAGACGGTATAATGATTTTTTTATTTAATTTAGATTAAAATCGTAGGACATTTAGTTTCATTAATAATATATATATAATGTGGATAATAATAATAACTAAATAATAATAATAACTATAATATAATACCAAAATATTAAATGCCGAATAATTTAATAGAATAGTTCTTTATATAAATTAATTATTTTTTTTTACTACATTATGCAAACTATTAAATTTTATAAAATAGATTTTTTTTTATTAGCGATAATCGTTAAAATGTATACGATTTTTGTGGAAAACAGTGGTTAAGATATTCCTTAATTTTAATCTTGCTTTATTTAAATGTTTAAAAGACTAATTGGAGAAATAACAGCTAATTTGATTTCAGTATGAAATGACAAGTAATACATTCTTGCCTATGAATCCTTTCATAAAAAAAATTATTATTTGCCATTCCATATTAAAATCCAAACTAGCAGTTATTCCTAGCTTGGAATGTGCCCTTGCATTTACAGTTGTCTACATTCCACAATTATTCCGCCGTCGTACATATTCAATCGTTTACTCTACATTCTGATTATTAAATTAATAGATTGATTCAGAAATGTAATTAAATTAAATTTAAATGGGCTTATGTATTGGGCTTGTCTGTCATTTGTAGCGGTGAAGCTTAAAAGTACAAATCAATGTAATTTCATAAACTGTATAGAAAAAACAATAGAAAGTCTTGGTATTAAAAAAAATAACATCTTTGTTTTTTGAATAACAAGACTTTTATATTGTCTTTTCAATGAATTTTTGCATATAATTTGCATGTAGGATGTTTGAAAATATCATATTAGTTTTACTTTTAACTCATTAAGAGTTCCATTTTTATAAATTAGTTAAATGATTATTTTGTATCAATCAATAATCTTATTTTTGCTTAGTGAATGCTATTTTGAATGTAAAAATAATATTAATTAATGAATCGTTATGAAACTATTCCATTATAATCAATAAAACATTCATAAGGGAAACTGATTTATAAAGTATATTACACTAATATATGAATTACTAATAGATAAAATATAAGTTAAGTATAGTAAAAAACTATAATACGTCTTATCCGTTTCATTTTAAATGAATATAACTTAATCATTTTTATTTCAGATATTTTTACAATAGAAAAGTGATATATTTTTACTCTTGCTCGCTATGTTATGAAGAAACAATTTAAACTTTGCAAACTTATGTAAGAATAGTATTACATAGGAAATAATTTTATATGTATATAATTTGGCATTAAACGCTTTACTTTAAAATATTTTGTCATTGATTTCTCCATAGAAAGAAATATAGATTTGAAAAATTTGTTCAATCAAAATTTGTCACCATTTTTTTTTTTCTTTTTTTTTTACGATTTAACTAAACATAATCACTTTTTTATATTTAAAAGTGGCAGATAATCGATAATGAATATTTGCAAAAAAATAAATCGATTAAGGATAACTGAATACTATTTATGCATTATAGATATTTAAAAATTGAATCTTTAAATTCACTTTTAAGTTATTAAGTGATTCGATGGTTGTTATAGACAAATAAGTTGTTAATATCATTTCAAATTTTGAAATACAAGAAATCAGAATCCAGCAGAATAATCTGCAATGTTATGTATGCAACAAATGCAACTTTTTGGTCAAATTATTAAGGATATTTGAGAACTTTAAAATAAATTAGTTAAAAACATTCAATTCTTAAATGAAATCGTTTATTTAATCAAATAAATGAATTATTCTCTAAATATTTTTATTAATTATTAAAGTGACAATCTTCAAATAGTAAAGGAGTAAATAAGAATTTAAAAAGAAATGCTTATACCACATATGTATACTGTATAATTTTAAAATTGAATAAATTAATTGAAAATAATATAATAACTTATAATAAAGTGTTATATCATTAAAATATGTTTTATTTTAATGATATAACACTTTATTATAAGTTATTATATGTTATCATTTGATCACCAATCAATTAATACATTTTAGTAGTGCTTAGATTTACATGCAATTGATAAAAAAGGGTAGTAAAGAAATTTTATGATCGAACATTAAATTAGTCAGAAGTGCTTATTGACTTTACTTAAAAAATAATTTTAAATCAAGTGGGAAATTAAAGCATCCATTGCTTTAATTTGCTTTTATATTTAATTGCTTTGATAGGTAAATTTAATTTATTCATTTAAATTACTTACTATCCAATCAAACCTTAGCTGCTGGGTCCGATTTTGAATGACAGATAATCGATAATGAATCTCGCAAAATAATCTGCAGCAAGTGAAGCATTTTTGATGAACAATCAATCGATTAAGAATACATACAAATACTGTGTTGAACGCCACCGAAAACAAAGAAGACCCTCGATGTGAAAGAATACATAATAAAAAACGTTGAAAAAAACGAAAAAAGAAAGATTTACGTACACACATACTTAATCCATCCTTCTTCGTAATACCGCAGATAATGTAGGAAAAAAAAAAGGGCAAAATAAAAACATGTACTTAAGCTGCTTTTTTGCAACTAACGAAGATAATACCGGGCAACGAGTAGTATTTTTCTTCATTTCCCCGGTACACTGTTAAGTCTTGCGCCGATGTAACATCATTTTCACTAGTGTTAAGGCTTATTTCCTTTGTCGTTATTTTCGAGAAAAATGAGTCTTATATTTAGATTCAAATGAAGGTTTGTTTTGAGAGTTTGTTAGGAAAATATATTTTTTTTGTAAAATAATTTGTGACGTATCATTGTTAACTTACCAAACTTTTTTTCGTTGTTTATAATGAATTGTTTATCAATGTTTTAGTTACTATGTTAATAATTTATAAAGGAAAATAATGAGTTAAATAAACAGTCATAAATAAGTTGTTGAAGGAAAGAAAGTTTTGGTGTATTATATTGGATAAAGTTAACTTTTGATAGATTTACTTTTATATTTTTTTTCTGATTTAGTTAAATTATAATTTCGATAATTTATATAATTGTATTTGATTTATAAATTTTATATTTTCTTAATTGGTTTTACATGATGTCTAAATTTTTAATGATATTGACATCTTTTTAAGTGACAAAGCTGCAGTAAATTTTGGGATAATAAAAGCCCTCATTTCAGTGGCTATTTATAACTCTGTTCATATCATAACTAGCCAGCATCCCTAATGATAAAAATCCAGTGTCAGCGTATTTTGCAATCACTAATTCCCGTACGAAGCTTAAATACAGGACATTTTTTTTATATGTCTTCATATGGATCAATAATCTCTTACACCATTTTGCTAGATAAAAATGTTAATCCTACAATCTTTTAAGTGTTACTTATAAAAAGTTCAAAAGGTTCATAAAATGTACTAATTTATTAGCTGGATATTTATTTTTCAAGTTTGAGCTCAGTAATGAAAATTAGATAAAAAAATATATCACTATTTGTAAAGAGAAATAACCATGTTTGAAGTATTATAAAAAAGCAAATATTTTCAATGAATTTAAGATGTTTCTTTAAATTAATTGTAAATGTTTATTTTTAATTCATTTTTTTATTTAAAAATGGCTCTGAAATCTTGGAATCATACAAATTTTGTTTTCGATTTCTCTGATTGAGAATAACTGGAAAAAGTTTTGATATATGTTCTTATATATTTATTTATCAAAATAATCATTTCAAGCAAATTTCTTAGATTTTAAAGTATTTGTTACTACTTATATTAATAATCTTGGGTTTATTATAAAGGACATCAAATGTAAATTGCAATTGGCTAGACTATAAGCAAATAAGCAAAAAAAAAGCAAATCTAGTATAACAGTTTTAATGCATTTTTTTACATTATACTACATTCTGATTTTATCTTTCAAGAGTTCTGCTTAAAAATTTCAAAGAAACTTTTTTGCTAAGATTTAATTAAATATATTAAAATATTTGATTATTCAAATTTCATCAAAATTATCGTGTTTTTTTTTTTTCTGAGCAAGCAAACTTGTTCATTTGTTTTATTTATAATTATACTTTTTAATACAATCATTTTGACTTATTAGCAAGGCCATAATTAATTGTAATTACTAAAATATACGATTTTTTTTGTATTAAAAATTTTTACTTGGACTTCACAGGAAAATCAATTGAATCAATAAATATAATCATTTGCAAAAGTTTGTTATTTTCTCAACAGAATCACTAATGTCTTACAATGCATTTGGTGAAACACATTTTTTTTCTTGAAAAAGGGAAAAAGGTTAGGTTGGGAAAAAAATTAAACATTTAAAAATTCCCGTCTGTTTGAGTTGATTAATATCGCAGTAGACGGACTTGATGTTTTATTGATTATTTTCTAGGCCACTCAGTAAACACCTGGGTGGAAATGAGGATAAAGGATTTGTAATTAAATTATCTTGAGACAAATTAATTAATAACGTATTGAAAGAAAGGTTTTCTTACTGTTCGTTGTGTGGAATTAAATGTTTTCAGAAACCAATTTTGAAAAGCCTTGAAAAAACAATATTTTCCATCAATTATTAATTAATTCTGCAGAAAAGTATGTTATTCTTGTTGATCAAAATGCTATTTAGTAACGAGAAATAAAGCAATTATAATTTTTAAAAAGGCAGAATGATCTATAAGACAATACAAATGCAAAACAATATTAACGTTTTTCAATAAAAAGTCATTTTACCACAGATGTTCTGATAATTATTTAATATATCGCGGAAAGATAAATTATAAATTACTAAATTTATTTGAAGAATTTATTAAAACAGAATTAAATTATTTATTAAAATTTTGACTTTTAAATAATTTAAATAAAATAGTATATAGATCACCAGACATATAACTTATTTATTCCATATAACTTATTAATTCATCTGAAAAATATAACTATATTAATTTATTTATAACAATGACGTCGATTTTTAACTATCAGTATTTTTATAACCATTTAATTCAGTGTATTTCAAACTTTTTTTTTATCCTTATGAGAGCTAAATAAGGGAAAAATTAAATTGCATTGAATTAATATTTCTAAGACTTTAAAGCATCTGTCAATACTTTTATTAATATTTTTTGGCTTTAATCTAATTGGCAATAAATATAAAGTAAATTGCACTTAAATAGCGATGTATATTTATTTAGTGTTATATTTGTAATAATATAAATTTCGTTGAAATATATTCTAATTTTGAAAGAAATTTGATACCAAATTGATATTTAACCCCATTATTAATAGATGCCATATGGATAGTTAAAAAAAAAAAAATAAGCAAATTTACTATAATTTTCATACATCTTTTCATTATAATGCATTCTGATATTATCTTTCAAGAGTTCTGCTTAAAATTTCAAAGATTTTTTTTTGTGAAGATTTAATTCTACATATTAAAATATTTGACTATTCAATTTGTGCCAAAAGTATCGTTTTTTTCGAACAAGCCAACTTGTTCTTTTTGTTTTCTTTTATAAATATAATTTTGTTAATATAATTATTTTGACTTAATTAATTAGTTATAGGTTAATAATTAACTGTAATTAAAAAATATACAATTTTTTTCTGTATTAAAACTTTTATATCAACTGGCCTGGAAAATCGGTTGAATCACTAAATATAATCATTTGCAAAGTTTGTTATTTTCTCAACAGAATCACTAATGTCCTGCAATGCATTTGTTGAAACACATTTTTATTCTTAAAAATATAAGGTAGGGAAAAAATTAAATATTAATAAAAAATCCCCCGTTTGTTTCAGTTGATTAACATCGCCGTAGACAGACTTAATGCTTTATTGATTATTTTCTAGGTCACTCCGTAAACACCTGGGTAGAAATGAGGATAAAGGATTTGCAATTAAATTATCTTGAGACAAATTAATTAATAACGTATTTAAAGAAAGGTTATCTTACTGTTCGTTGTGTGGAATTAAGTGTTTTCAGAAACCAATTTTGAAACGCTTTGAAAAACAATATTTTCTATCAATTATTAATTAATTCTGTAGAAAAATATACTATTATTGTTGTTGTAACTGCTATTTAGTCACGAGATGTAAAGCAAATATAATTTTAAAAACCTCAGAAGGATCTATAAGATAATACAAATGCAAAACAGTATTAAAAATTTTCAATAAAAAGTCATTTTTCCAGAGATGTTCTGATAATTATTTAATATGCTGCAGAGAGATAAATTATAAATTACTAAATTTATTTGAAGAATTTATTAGAAAATAATTAAAATATTCATTAAATTTTGGACTTTTAAATAATTTAAATAAAATAGCATATAAACCACTACGTATATCATATTAATTTATCAGAGGAAATACAACATTAATATTAATTTATTTATAACATTGTCGTTGATATATAACTATCAGTATTTTATATAACTTTTTTATTCAGAGGATTTCAAACTTTTTCTATGCATATCAAAGCTAAATAAGGAAAAATTAAATTGCACACTCCACAAAAAGGAATATTTAACTATTTTACCATAGAAAATTCAACTCTTCTATCTATTACTTTTGCAACTATTTTAAGTAATAAATAATTCAGTGTATAAATAATTAATTTTCAAGTACTGCAAACCAAATAATAATTACGTATTATTTAGTTTATTTCATGACTCATATTATTCATTAATTAATATTAAAGTATTCGAATTGTAATCTGCAAATTAATTGATATTAATCGCAACGAACAAAAATATGATAGCTAACTATTATAAAGTATAACGCTAACTATTTCAAAATGTAATAATTAATTTTTAACTAAATAATCAATAATTAATAAATAATCAAAAAAATAATAAATCAATAATTAATAAATAATAAAAAAATAATAAATCAATAATTAAATAATTTTAATAAAAATAAACCAATAATTAAATACTTTTAATTAATCACGCATTCAAATGCCATAAAAAATAAATTAAATGGCAGGCTAGCTTAAGATTTTTTTCATATTCAGAAATTATTTTTAGTCAAATTAACATATGAAAAAAATAGTGATATAGTTGGCCTTTATATGCCATTTGGCATACATATATTTTGAACACACGTTATTTACCAGTAGGAACGTATTAAATACCAACTATTGCATACATAAATAATTATTAGAATAATCTACATTACATACGTTTTATAATTAAAATCTGGATTGGTTTCGATAGCAGATTATTTGATACTAATTTTTAAATTTATGTTAATTAAAATATTCTTTCATACAAAAAAATTCTTCCTTGGTTAGTTATTATTATTTCTTTGAATAAGGCTATAAGCTTTAATTTTTATTTTATAAAATATGTCGTGCCTTCGTTTCTACCCATCTGTCTTCTTATAGTGTTATCTGTCTTCTCTTATGTTCGTGTTCTTATTTTAAATATGTCTACCCAGTCCTCTACAGCCACGTTGTGGATTTATATGATAAATTAAATGTAATTGTTGTACTCAAATTTTATTTCTTGTTGAAAACTATCAAGGACAACGCTCATTAAATAGTATTACAAGAAGGTGGAATAAATAATCTAATATTAATAGGTACTTAAAAAAAAGCTTTTTTTTAATTAGGAGAATTTAGAACATTAAAATATCCTAAATTAAAAAAAAAATAATAAAAAAAAAATAAAAAATGAAATGACATTACAGGCAGAGCAATCTAATCTTTTGGTGTAATATTTTCTTCATATATAACTTTCTTTTCTAGATATATAATCTTCTTTACAAAATTTGGTAAAAATTACACTCTTTTATGACATACATTACATAATAATATGAAAAAACAAAGACTTGATCACATCTTATTTAAAATGTGCCATTTACTTTTGCTTCTTGATCGTCAAACAATTTTAAATGATTGACAATCTGACAAAACCTTCTTTTTCAATTTTAATACTCAAAGATAATATTTTTCCATAGTTATATGTACAATATTAAGAATAAAATTGTATGCAAGTACATCAATAAAAGTATAATAGAACAAAATGGCACGAGCAGGTTTGTTTGTATCAGAATAATTTTAAATAAGTTTTAATTAATTAATTAATTAAATTATTTTTATAAATAAAAAAAAACATTTTCCCCAAATGTCCAAGAATAAAATGTAATAGTTGTATACTAATTTAATATAGATATTTATATGTTTGTTATTGTTATTTTTAACGCCTAAACAATTAATTATACTTATAGTTTCTTAGTGAATCGAAGAATATTATACAGTAACTGAATATTTGTCGATATAAGACTTTAATTAAATTACAAGTATTTTAAGTAAAAAACATAAAAAAAAAAAAAAATTTATAAAGTATCTTTTATAAAAAAGTATATGAGTTTTTAACTGATGAAGTATGCAAATTAACACAACACATTATTTAACATTATAAATATCTAAAATGAAAATCAATAATTTCCTCGAATTTATTAAGCATGAATGTATGAAAATTTTCTCCTTAATTATTCTCAAACTAATCATAAATATTCAAGCACAATTTATTAACAATTCTAAGTATTTCCATTTATAAAATGTTATCTCAAATATAATTAAATATATTTTATCAAATAGTCATGCTGCACAAAAATTTAAACTCAGCAATGAACCCCTTTCGAGTAAATATAAATTTAATCAAAAGTTATTAAACAGAAAATTTCGTAGATATTTTAATTCTATGATTTTTATTTGGTTAAGATAATTTTTATAAAATATTCTCACCATAATAAAATTTGAACAACGAATGAATAATGCAATGAATCACTTTATGAAAGATCTTTAAACTATAAGAATTTCGCAAAATAATCATAAATTTATTTAATTTCTTGAAATTTTAATTTATATGACTTTTTCACCTCAAAACAAATTAATCTTCAAAAGTATTCTAATTACAGAACTCAGTTTGAATTACTTTTGGACGAACACTTTATGCAAAAACACCAATCATGAAAAGCTCAAAATGTAACTGAATAATCAGAATCCTGGACAAAAGAATGCAGTTCCGTTTGTAAGTCCCTAACAGTGATTAAATCCTTTTCAGCAAATACTCTCAATTACGAAAATAACCCATTCACCCCTAGTGGCGGACACTCGCCCTCATTTAATCATCTTTTCCAATGCAGTATCGATTGATGCTGACGTCAGTAATCACTCTGAAGATAAAGGACCATTAAGTAGAAAAGGGAGACCACTTTTCTCTCCAGTCCTTTTATTTTATTTTTTATCTCAAAATGAGTAGAAAAATAAATTCGTCCTCCCAGACAAGAGAGATCCATTCGGTTGGTGAGAAACTGAAACCTTACGCTTTTCATTTGCATAATGGTAAGGGAATAAGTGCTTCCCCGTAGCTAGTTATGATTGATGAGATCCTATCTCGGTAGGTAAGGGTTGTAATGCATGTTTCACAAAAGATCCGGATATTTTGGCTCAGTGTTTTCTTAGGCCGAATGTGGTATTAAACTTTTAGGGGCAGATAAAAAAGAATTAATATATTATTCTCGTTTATTTTTTCGTGTAATAGATTATGTAAAAGACTTTTTATAGCGAATTTGGCGGTCAAACTTGTGCTACTTAAGCGTTTTTTTACAGAATCTTTAGTCAAATTTGTTGTTTAAGGTTATTGAAAATTGGTTGTACTGATTTTAAAACGTATGTATTTAGGCATGATCTGTTTTAATGAAATTGCAAAAAAAAATTGACAAATAAGAAAATCGAAAATGAAAAAAAAAAATTTTACTGATAAGGACAAATTTTTAAGGACAATTTTAAAATGAAACAAAAAATATGAATTACAGTTTAAGAGAAGGATATGTTCTATATTATTGTTCTTAAAACAAAATAGAATAATTTTCCATAATGACTTCATTAAAAAACATATTAAAATTTTGTATAAACTATTAAATATTTAAAGTAATTATATGTGTAATGTTAGCACATATTACATAATAATCATGAATGTGTTTAAATTCCTGAAATTTTAATTTATATGTCTTCATCTCAAAACAGTATTCAGCTGAAAAATATTCTAATTATAGAACTAAGTTTGAATTACTGTAGAACAAACTCTTTTAATGCAAAAACACCATAATGAAAGCTCAAAAAACGTAACTGAATAATACAAAATTCTCGACAAAGCATGCAGTTCCGTTTGTAAGTCCTAACAATGATTAAATCCTTTTCAGCAAATACTCTCAATTACGAAAATAACCCATTCACCCCTAGTGGCGGACACTCGCCCTCGTTTAATCATCTTTCCCAATGCAGTATCGATTGATGCTGACGTCAGTAATCACTTTGAAGATAAAGGACCGTTAAGTAAAAAAGGGGGAGGCCACTTTTCTCTCCAATCTTTTTTTTTTTATCTCAAAATGAGTAGAAAAATAAATTCGTCCTTCCAGACAAAGAGAGATCCATTCGGTTGGTGAGAAACTGAAACCTTACGCTATTCATTTGCATAATGGTAAGGGAATAAGTGCTTCCCTGTAGCTAGTTATGATTGATGAGATCCTATCTCGGTAGGTAAGGGTTGTAATGCATGTTTCACAAAAGATCCGGATATTTTGGCTCGGTGTTTTTTAGGCAGAATGTGGTATTAAACTTTTAGGGGCAGATAAAAAAGAATTAATATGTTATTTTCGTTTGTTTTTCGTGTAATAGATTATGTAAAAGACTTTTTATAGCGATTTTGACGGTCAAACTTGTGCTGCTAAAGAGTTTTGTTTAAATGAGTCTTATTCAAATTTGTTGTTTAAAGTTGTTGGAAATTGGTTGTTCTGCATATATTTAGGCATATATTGTTTTAAGAAAATTAAAAATTAAAAAAAAAAACCAGTATCGTGAATTAGGACATATTTTGAAACCCAAATAATTTTAAAATGAAAAATAAAATATGAATTACATTTTTTTAAGAGACGGAAACGTTCTAAATTATTGTTCTTACAATAAAATATAATAGTTTTCCATAAGGACTTCATTAAAAACATATTAAAATTTTGTATTAACAATTAAATATTTAAAGTAATTATATGTATAATGTAAACACATATCACATAATAATCACGGAAGTGTTTAAATTCTTGAAATTTTAATTTACATGACTTCATCTCAAAACCGAATCTATAAAATATTTTAATTACAGAACTAAGTTTGAATTACTGTAGGATGAACACTTTTTAATCATTTGGTGGTAGATATTTAAACTATTAAAATTCGTAGGAATAATCATAAATTTATTTAAATTCTTGATATTTTAATTTCTATGACTCCATTTCAAAACAGTATTAAACAACAAACTATTCTAATTGTAGAATTCAGTTCGCATTGCAGGAAGAACACTTTTTTGCAAAAACACCAATCATGAAAGCTCAAAATGTAACTGAATAATCCAGAATTCTGGACAAAGCATGCAGTTCGGTTTGTAAGTCCCTAACAGTGATTAAATCCTTTTCAGCAAATACTCTCAATTACGAAAATAACCCATTCACCCCTAGTGGCGGACACTCGCCCTCGTTTAATCATCTTTTCCAATGCAGTATCGATTGATGCTGACGTCAGTAATCACTCTGAAGATAAAGGACCGTTAAGTAAAAAAGGGGAGACCACTTTTCTCTCCAGTCCTTTTATTTTATTTTTTATCTCAAAATGAGTAGAAAAATAAATTCGTCGTCCCAGACAAAGAGAGATCCATTCGGTTGGTGAGAAACTGAAACCTTACGCTATTCATTTGCATAATGGTAAGGGAATAAGTGCTTCCCGTAGCTAGTTATGATTGATGAGATCCTATCTCGGTAGGTAAGGGTTGTAATGCATGTTTCACAAAAGATCCGGATATTTTGGCTCAGTGTTTTCTTAGGCAGAATGTGGTATTAAACTTTTAGGGGCAGATAAAAAAGAATTAATATATTATTCTCGTTTATTTTCGTGTAATAGATTATGTAAAAGACTTTTATACCGAATTTGACGGTCAAACTTGTTCTGAAAAGAAAAAAAGTTTTTTTAAAGAATCTTTAGTCAAATTTGTTGTTTAAGGTTATTGAAAATTGGATGTACTGATTTTAAAACGTATGCATTTAGGCATGATCTGTTTAAAGAAATTGTAAAACAAAAATTGCAAATATGATACATTTTAATGTATCATATTTTCAATTTTAACGTACTACATTTTAACGTATGTATTTAGTCACGCACTGTTTAAAGAAATTGTAGAACATAAATTAATGAATGAGAAATTTGAAATTCCAAATTTTTATTACTGATTACATACTTAAAAATGAAATAATTTTTAAAAAAGTTAAAAAGGGTAGAATAAATAAAGAAAATGAGTAGAAAAATAAATTCGTCGTAAATTAGTCAAATTTGTTGTTTAAAGTTATTGGAAATTGGCTGCACTTCATGTTAACGTGTATATCTAGGCATGCGCTGTTTTAAGCGATCGTAAAACATAAATTAATAAATAATAAAATTCAAAATTTAAATTTTTTTTATTGATTAAGACAAATTTAAAAATTCAAATAAGTTTAAAAGAAAAAAAAAAAGTATGAATAGCATTTTAAGAGAAGATAAGAATTTCAGAGAATTAAATTTGTCCAAACTGTTTTTTTCAAATAAAATAGAGTTATATCTCATAAGGACTTTAAAAAAAATATTAAAAATCTGTATAAACAATTAAATATTTAAAGTAATTATATGTATAATGTTAACAAATATCACATTTTTTAAGAGCCTTTTTTTCAACTAATAAATTTTTAGATATAAAATTTACATATACCTTTTAAAGTTTTATATGAAATTTATATATTTAGAATAAATAATAAGTGCAAATTAAGTATTAAAAAACTATCATTGCTATTATTCTCAGGAATAATAATGTATGTAAAATATTTAAAGGCATATATTTCCCAGTGCTGCGGATGAAATTCCCATATCTTATCGAGTTAATGTTATTTTGTTAAAATTTATTCTTTATGCAAAGCAAAATCAACATTGCATTCTGTGAATGAAATGTTGTCATATATTATTCATTAAGAAAATTGTATCACATTTGTATTATACATGGAGCAAGTTAGAAATACGCACACACATTAATTCAGCCATCTCTACAAGTATATTGACATATCCTATATGATTTCATTTCAAGCGAAAACGAGCAAGTTAATATACATATTAAAAAAAGTTTACCGGCTTCACTTACAGTTAGTTATGGATATATTTGAAAGGCTTTTGAATTATAATTATTATAAACGCGAGTAATATTACGGAAATTTATTAATTAATTGCTTTTAGATATAGATTATTGCTATTAAAGTAGCATGTTAAACAAAAACTCTTTTAAAGGATAATTATAAAATATAACATTTGAACTTCTAAATATCTATGTTAATCTAATGGATTCTTTGTAGTGATGTAAAACTTCTCTCACTATAAAATAACAGTGTCTTAGCTAGCTGCAATTCTTGCTGTATTTATTTACCTTAAGCTTTATATTATACAAAATTATTCTGATTGAAAACTGTGGTTCATTTATACAGGTGATGATGTTTCATTTGAAAGTTCTTAAGATGAAGATCTATTTATCTATTTACCTTAAACTATAGATCTATTTACCTTAAACTTTATATTATACAAAAATTATTCTGATTGAATGTGGTTCATTTATATAGGTGCTATGTTTCATTTGAAAGTTCTTGATCTATTTATCTTAAACTATAGTATTATACAAATTTATTCTATACAGGTGCTGATGTTTCATTTGAAAGTTCTTAAGATGAAGATCTATTTACCTTAAACTATAGATCTATTTACCTTAAACTTTATATTATACACAATTATTCTGATTTGAAACTGTGGTTTATTTATATTCTGATTGGTGCTGATGTTTCATTTGAAAGTTCTTAAGATGAAGATCTATTTACCTTAAACTATAGATCTATTTACCTTAAACTTTATTTATATTATACACAATTATTCTGATTGAAACTGTGGTTTATTTATACAGGTGCTGATGTTTCATTTGAAAGTTCTTAAGATGAAGATCTATTTATCTTAAACTATAGATCTATTTACCTTAAACTTTATATTATACACAATTATTCTGATTGAAAACTGTGGTTTATTTATACAGGTGCTGATGTTTCATTTGAAAGTTCTGAAGATGAAGTTTCTGACGAGATTTCTGATAGGTCGATTTTTCTTACAACCAAGAAAGATATTAGTTGGAGACGAAAATGTTTGGAACCAAAATATTTAAGAGTTTACTAATGAAACCGCAGATGAAAATTTGAACAAGATCAGATCCATTATACCAAAATCTATCTTCAGATATAAGTACGGCAGTTTTAGAAAAAATTAAAAATGTGATGACGATCCTTATCTCCTATTGTGCAAAATATAAATACACTCAAGAGCCAAAACATTATGACCACCCCTACATTTTGCAATGAACTCGCCTGGATGACGTGAAAGTCACGTGATCAGGTGGAAGTGGTATTTTTAGTATTATTAAGTGGTGGTATTAATCCATGCCAATGTGGGTTGAAGCTGTGTTGCGAAAGCCAAAGGTGGGCCAACTCTTTATTGACGAAAAGGTGGTCATAATGTTTTGGCTCTTGAGTGAAATATAAATATATGCCAAAAGGCTGCTGAAACTCAGCCTCATCTTGAGGTTATTAATGACATTGTGGATAATTTCCCCAAATTTGATGATAAATACGAATCAATGCAATATACAAATTACGATTCCAATGGTAAAATTCACATCAACTCAATAAATTTGCTGTTAGTTTGTGCTTCACAAGGTGAAAAATTGACTTTTTTAAATTTCCAAGTAAAATAATGTAAAAATAATCTATTTTGGTATGTAAAACAGAAATATGTGAAAATCACATGTACCTTCTATTATGAAATAAAATGACTGAACTATTGACTTTTTTGAAACTTATTTAGTGATATAGCTTTGTTACTTAAAGAAAAATTGATATTTAAAACAAAACTAATGGAAGTTCAGGCGCTGAATATTTGACTTATACAACCTCATTGATCATTTGTTAATTCCAATGGACATTTGTTTATTTTCTTATAAAATTAATTTTTCTTAATTTTCTACATTAGCGTGTTTATTAGCAACTCATTATGATGTTTTAACATGATAATTATTTATTTTTCTAATATAATTAAAATCAGGTTTGAATTGAATCATAATGGCATAATCTGAATTATGGCATTATTATTATTATTATTATTATATGGCATAATCTGAATTATGTCTGTTGTATCTATATATGTCTGCATCCAAAGAAGATACTTTTTAAGGTATGGTGGAAAATGAAATGATTTTTTCATTATAAGATGTTAATTTTACAATCAAATAATAACCATTGAAATTTACTGTAAATAGCTAAAATATTTAAATGCATTTTATCTCGATGAACGATGGTTGAGGTTGTTTAGAATGGAATAATCCTGCAGCGTTAAAATGGCATGCACTATACTACAAAAGTGACTGAGATTCACGTAGGAAAATTTAATTAGGTAATTTCATTTCATACACCATATTCTGTCAGCCGTTCTCCAGCCGATTATCATCTATCTAGAAGTGTACAGAATCATTTTGTAGGATTTATGACTTACTTCAAGTTACACTACAATCTAGCTACATTTGAATCTCCTCTCTTGAAGAGTTTCAAATGTAGCTAGATTGGCTTTAAAAAGACTAAGTCTTTGATAATTTAAATCGAAAGGAATCCAAGTCTAACTAAATTCTATACAAAACTTGTCGAAAAATTGACGGCTAGATCTCGTTGAAAAATATTCTAACTATATTGATGGTTAAATTACTATATTTTTGCAAAGGGTTTGGTTTCATTTCCACCGAAGTAATGGGCAGAAATTTCGTTGCTATCTGAAAGCAAATTTAGCATTAAAGGATAATATAATCCTTTTCAATATGAATTTTTATTTTTAAAATATTTTGAAAATAAAAGCATAAAAATAATAAAATTCAGAATCATCCCATAATCTATATGGCCATCTGCATAATTCTTTAAATTCATTTTTCAAGCAAAATTCATACAAATTTTCGTCTCACCAAATCTGTTTATGGATACGAAATTACTCATATACATCTGAGATGTTCTGCGCTAGACACTCTTTGGTTTATTACTTTTATTTTAGGAAATTCCTTTTTCTTAAAATTCATCTCAGATTTGTCTGGTATATTTTTCAATATCTTTCTTTCACAGAAAAAAATTCAACACGCTGAGTAAATTTACTGTTTCTTTTTTTATAAAGTTTTTCTTCTCGCTTCTTTGAATTTCCATTTCAGATTTCAAATACAGCTACAATTTCAGAAGTTTTATTTATTTTTTTATTTGTAACATGAAGTACATGACCAATGTATTAAATTTAATAAAACAAAAATTTCCACCATCTTAATTTTATATTCAGAATGAAGAAATCTAGATTAAATTTCATCTCCCAAAATTTGTTTTAACAATTTTTTAATATAATAAATTTATACATATTTATTTATTCCAAAATGTTTACAAAGTTTTCAAACAAATTTTCTTTTTGTATCATACTTATATAAAATCATGTAGTGTCACAAATAATAATTAATTTTCATTTTACATGATAGTAAGTTTATATAACATACACTGGCATTTACTCCTTATTTATACAAATATTTTTCTAGATTTCATATACATAAAATGTATTTCAACATTGAATATAATAGAAGTAAAAATTCAAAACTTTTTTTATTAAATTATTAATTTTATTGTCTTCAATGAATTTTATAATTTTATTCCAAATCATTTTCTATTAAGATACAAATGAAAATGTAGTTTTATTTTTTTTTATAAACTTTTAGATTTTATTATTATTTATAAGTATTTTATTTTAAGAGTAATTTAACTTTTTTTAAAAAAAATACAAATTAACGATGATGGTAAATTATTTGCTATTATATAATGAAATAGTATTGAAATTTCTAATAATATAACTTTATTGGCTCAGATGTCTGCTAAATACTAAGTATGAAACCCTTTCAGGAATTGTTTTATATAATGGATATTAAAATCAATATTGGAATTTTTTTAATATTTAAAATGAGAGGTTAAATGGATTCCATATAAAGTTTTATATTTTTTTTTGCAATTTGTGTTTAATTAAATCAGCATGTACAGTAGTACAAATTTGTGTTTAATTGCATGTACAGCTGTACTTAATTGTTGTAAATGTCTTGTACCTGGGACTAATAGTTGCGTATGAAGTAAAATTTCGGAAAAAAAATGAGAAGTTGATTCATATTAATGCAGTTTACTATTGATTTTAAATTAAAAATGAATGTAGTGTAGTTTGTAATAACATGCCCCATTGGCAGTATAATTGACTTTTTTGATTAATTAAAATCTGGTAATTGATGTAATCTGCAATTGGGGTTTTCCCCAATATGTTACACTAATACTGACTGACTTCTCTTTTTTTTGCCTAATGGCAATATTGCTCTTTGTTCTTTTATACCATAGTAGGTAATATGGATAATATGGATCAGTAGACAATATGTGCACGACATTCAAAAAATCAACAACAATAAATTTAAGCTAGGGTTTTTTAAAGTTTTTCTGCTTCTTTAATGCGTAATGGTTTAATGATTTTAAATCATATTTAAACATGAAATACTTTTTTGCTACATATAATAGAAAAGTTTTTCTTGGAAATTCTGTGTTTCTTGGAAATTCTATGTTGGAGATAAACAAGCATTTCGACAAAATAAGAAACTCCAGCAAGTAAACTCCCTAAACTTCTTCGCTTAGTAATCTAGCTTATTAAAATGTTTTTCATCCTTAGTGATTTAACATGCATTCTATAAGATCCATGTACATTTCTTTTAAATAAAATTAATTTTTGATCAAGTTGAAGATATGAAGTTATGTTTCTTTTCAGACATAAAATTCTGATTGCAAAAATTTTGCTAAATTTCCTGTTAATTTTTGTATTAAGAAAAGTTAAACAAATAAAATTATTTTTGCTTTATAATTAATTAAATAACATTTATTTATGTAAAAAAATACTTTCAATTTCAAATTATTTTAAATAAATTGTATTTTTTTTTTTTTAATTTATAGTTTTTTTATTGTATTTTTTAAAGAATTGTTGTAAAATTACTCTTTTTAATTCAAATTTTGATTCTGATTTTTTTTTTTTTTTTTTTTTTTTTTTGCATTTTATATTTAAAATTGTATTATTTAGTGCTCTGTTATGATGAAATAGCTGAATTGAATTTTGCTCTGAAATTATCAAAATATTTTGAAATTTGAACTGAACATTAATTTCTGTAAATATTAAAAAAACTATGCGTAAAAGAAATTTATTTTCATAACTAAAGCAGTTTTCGAAGGAAATTCACATTATATTCTGATATGAAGGTTTCAAATGTGATCAAAAATTAGGAACATAATTTATTTAAAGCATCAGGAATTTATTAAAAACATCATAATTTATTTACAGCAGCTTCATTTTAAAAAATCAAAGTATTTAAAGAAATAAAACATATTGTATTAACGACAGTTATGAAATAATATTCAGAAAGACGATAAAGTATTATCATTCTGGTGTTGTGTGAAACTGACCCAAATTACTTTATTAGCATAAATAAAATGTAAGCTAACAACAAATGCAACAGGCAATATAAATACAAATTATTTTTTTCTTATTTTTTACTATTATTATATAAACAAACAAATAAACAACAACAAAAAAAACTTAATGCATTTCACCCTGCTTATCTGTTATATTTCAAATACAATCAGCAAGATAATTAATTTAGACAAAGAAAACAAACAAATAAAAGAAAATAAGCATTGTTTCTAGAAAAGCAAATTACTAACATTTAATTTATCAGATTCATTTTAATGTTGTCAAGTATTATTTATGAAGATTATCCTTTGGAAATAGAAGAAAATTAAATAGAAAGGTGTGATTCGGCATTGTTTTTCTGATTCTATAACAGTTATAATGATTGCTTCAAAGAGGATTACTACATAAAAGAAACTTTTTCTGCTGAAAGGCAATGAGTTACTACAGTTAAATTAATAATTAGATCAGTATATATTATATAGTTATTGCTATTATAAATTAAATAATCTGATTACTTTTGAGTTGATACATTTCAAAAAAGCCAATTAGGGTTTACTGAAAATTAATATTGACTGACTAAATAAATTATACTGAAATTAATATTTGACAAATCAGTTTTTTAAGGTAAAGAGGGAAAATGATAAAATTAATTTTTTAAAATGGATAACAAAGGATGGAAGAAAAGGATTATAACTCAAACAGATTATTTTTAAATGATTTATACTTTTTAAAATTATTAACATTTGAATCAAAACTTACTTAAATGAACTTAAAGAATTCAATTATAAAAAATACTGAAAATTCGAATATATTTAATTAAGAAATCTAAGGAAAAAAAACCATTTCTTAAAATTGTATGTAGATTGTGCATAAATTTTCCATACAACATTATTTCATTTGATCTTATAATACAAATAGTGCTGCAATTTTATTTTTAACACTATATTTTTATAATGTTTGTTTTTTATATTATGTTTGTTTTTTATAATTTTATATATGTGTTTTAAAAAAAAAATATTCAGTTTATTTTCTTGAATAAAAATAGTTATGGTACCTATAAAATCCTAAATTTGTGGTTATTTCGGGTATGATAAAAATAACTATTTCGTTAAAAAATGATGTTTAAAAGCTTTATTTAGTTTGGTGTCTACTCGGATATCATTTTCTCAAT
Source organism: Caerostris extrusa (assembly GCA_021605095.1). Classification (NCBI taxonomy): domain Eukaryota; kingdom Metazoa; phylum Arthropoda; class Arachnida; order Araneae; family Araneidae; genus Caerostris; species Caerostris extrusa. The sequence continues at coordinate 102,686 of BPLR01001081.1, forward strand.
GTGAAAAAAGTAGTTAAATTTTCATTCGATATTCCTTTATTGTGGGTTAATAAGATTCTATAGATCATGTTAAATTACTTATGGTTAAAATTTAATAAACAGATGATATTTAATTAACAAGAAAAATTTCGCCACTTTGCATTAAAAAAAAACTGAAATTATTAATTTGTAACAATGAATTTTAGACAATTTTGTATGTTTACTTTTACTTACCACCCATTTATATTTTGATGCAAAGCACATGAATAAAAAATATAAGTGACAATAAAATGTGCATTTTTTCATCACTAAATCTTATTATCAATCCAGTTATTTATAAACATCCATAGTGAAAAAATGATTTATGTAAATCAATTCAGCGGTTTATTGATTCGTTTTATGTAGTTTCAGGAAAAAGTCATTATTACTAGTCTTTATTCTTCGAAGTCTGTGTGTTCATTCATTTTATTAAAATTGTATCGCTTGTTTTGAAAGGTATTTGAAATAAACAAATTGTATTTTAAAACGTGATTAAAGTTACATTTAAAATAATTATGTATATTAGCTAATCATTGTCGTAACATGAAAACATTTAATAATACTCTAAAATGATTATTAATGGGTTGTATAATGTGGATTATTTTAATAGCAATTTAATAAAAAACGGGGGTATAAGAAAACTGTAATCTGTTTTATACATACATAAATATTCAAAATATTCAATCAAATAATAGGTCTAAATAGGTTTTCCTAACTAACTATCTATCACTAACTAAATATTTTGTTTATAAAAAAAGCCTATTCATAAATACGTGTATACATATTGCAGTTCAGTTATTCAAATTGTAACAAATAGCCATTTTGACCAGTCATAAATACCAGATAATGGAGTTAGAATAAAGAGACAATGGTTCCAAACCGAATTCTACTATAATGGCCCTTGCAGTATGGATGGAAGACATCCAAATTATGTGGTATAGTTGAAAACTGTGTAGGAAAACAAATTGAAAATTGTGCTATATATGCCAGTTCCCTAAAATATAAACTTTACCGTTCGTTTTTGTTAATATCGGTTTCTTTGACTTTTCTTACAGCGGTTTTCAAGTGGAATTTTAGCAGTTTAATTCAATTCAATTAGCCGAGAGAAACAGTTGAAATTACAACAATCAATTATGAATCTATTCATCTGCCAAGTGAACAGAATTTATGGATGTTTGTTCATGAATTGTATAATATAGATTGTTTTTTAACAGCAGTTTAATGAAAATGAATTTATAACAAAATGTCATTATAGTACAGGTCAACAACGAATTTGAACTTTTACGCACAATATAATGTTACACAGGTTTTCAGTACGCAAGCTATTAATTGCTTTTAAAATTGTTTAAATTATTTTATTATTTAAATGAATTTGTTTGTTTAAAGATTTATAAAATAAAATTTTTGCTTAACCCATGCAACAAATCCGACAGAATACGTAATGACACCAATGAGTAATCTGGCAATGTTTCTAGGAAACGTCTTAAAGCAAATTAGTGTTATAAGCCAAATGCATATTTTATAATCCAAATCTGTTGTAAACACATGAATATTATATATCACTTATTGAAGGGTTCACTGATGGTCTTTCGGTAACTGTAATTTTGAAGTAGTTGAGTTACTGCTTTCGTACGATAAACCAGATATATGTAACTTTAAAATCATGTTTACATCTTTTTGTTGCCTTTTCTCATACTACTATAGTTTAAAATAATAATAGATCTTATGAATAATTTATTATATATATATATATATATATATACTATTATTACTAATACACATAAATACAGCATCCCACTCAATTCCAAATTTACACATATGACTGATTAAAGGAATTCCAAACTTCGACATTTATAAGTTGAAATAAAAATTCGTATCGATTTTTATCGTAATTTTTAAATAATGCACATTCATTTTTAAAATAATACTCAACTCCAGTCGAAGAAACAATGATTCGAGTATCCACCCTTGCACGATTTAATAATTAGAGTTGCCCAGTAAAAGCGTCATGACATGCATACAAAATGAGAGGGAAAACGTCAAGTGCAAAGAGCTCGGAAGATTAATCGGAGATGATCTTTGAACATAAATTAGGATAGAACATTCGCTCCTGGTTTTGGCTGTTTCTTTCGTTTGTGTCTCGATAGGTTGACGTTTATGCACTTCAAAGAAGCTTCGTAATTTTTGTAAATTAGATTACACGGCTAATGGTTGGGCTATGTTCCCCCCACCTATTAATTTCTCCTACATCATTTCCTCTTCACTCAAAATTGCTGTGAAAGTGGTTTTTTTTCCTCCTACAGTTTTGCTTCAATGTAGCTCAAAACTAAACAAAAATTTTATTAGTTTGGAAAATTATGACTGGAATTTAATTCCGTGGATGGGTTCAAGATGAGGGTACGTCAGAGTTAACACTTTTGGCGTAATCAGTGCGATAGTTATGATGTGCATTTGGCTAGAATTTTTTCAAAAGGTACAAGTGCTTTTAATTAATAAAATTTGCATATGCTTGTTTTTGTTTTTCCTTTTATTCTGTTATAGTTCTTCCGATTTTTCCATGATAATGTTAAGTTGAGAATGTTGATTTATTTTATTCAATTTTAAATCACAACTGATAGGGAATTTTTTAAAAAGATATTAAAAAAAAAAAAGGAGATATGTGTTTTTATTATCAGCTAATGCTGATATGTAAATTAATAAAATAAAACTAGAAAAATTAAAATAAGCAAAATTATTTATGAGTTCTCACTAATTATACTTTAAAATAAAATTATTATGTTTTCTTCTATTATAAAGTTTTTAATTAGATAAAATTAAATGGACTAACTATGTTCTTTCGTTAATCAACAATTCATACTTATAACATTTCAATCTACAATTGTTTTTATAAATATGTTATGAGTACATCTAAGAATTATAAAATAATTTTATTCCGTTTTAAAAATATATTAAATTCCTTCTTTAAATAATTTAGTGTAAGTCTGGTTTTTTCCAGTAATACTAGGCACCAAAATGATTAAACCTAGATGATAAATTGAAATTACGCCATAGGAATATATAATAAGATTGAAATGGTACTCATCAGAGTTTCAGCAATGATTAAACTCATTAACGTTTAATTTCCTTATGGAATTTTACTCACAATGAATCATATACATATTATGTATACGATTATAATATATATATATATATATATATATTATACATATGAATCTTAATCATACACATTTCTTATTAAGACAAATATTTCTTATTAAGTTATATTCCAGATGAAATAATTTTTCTTTAATGGTATTTTCAATAAAAATCATTTTAATCAGGTAGATATCAGAAATTCCAGCTATAAAGACAAAAAATTATTATTATGATTATCTAAAGCTTTTTTCCAGCTAAGTATATGAATATGAATGGAAAAAAAGATAGCGATAATATTGTTTTTTAATAAAAAATAAATAAACACTAATCTATGAGCGTCTGCATATCTTTCAGAACGTATACACTTTTTTATTTATTATATGTTTTCTCATGTTATTTTAAAATATAAAATATGTTTTAAAAAAGTTCAATTAAAATATTTAAAACTGAAAATTAAATATTTAGTTTGGTTTAAAATAATTATGAATAGCAGTCAACTGCCTTGAATTAAAAAAAAAAAATTAAAAATGCATAATTATATTTCGTAATTTAAAATAGTTAATATTGGAATTTAAATTCAGTTAAGAAAAATATAGATAATATTTTTTTTAATTTAAAAAATTTTCACTTAACTCATTATTTCATTCTAATTTGATTTTATTAAAAAAATATAATTTTATACTTTTCTAATTCGATTTCTAATTTGATTTTAATTTCTAATTTTTATTCTAATTTGATTTTAATTTCTAATTTTTATTCTAATTCGATTTTTAATTTCTAATTTTTGTTCTAATTTGATTTTAATTTCTAATTTTTATTCTAATTTGATTTTAATTTCTAATTTTTATTATAAATTGATTTTAATTTCTAATTTTTATTCTAAATTGATTTTATTAAAATATTATTTAATACTTTTCTAATTCGATTTCTAATTTGATTTTTTAAAAAAATAGTATTTATTATTTTTTTTTTTTCTAATTCAATTTCTAATCAGATTTTAATTTCTAATTTTCATTCTAATTTGATTTTATTAAAAATATTATTTAATAGTTTGATAAAATCAATTTAGAAGGAAATAATTAGTAGAAGTGAAAATTTTTAAATCAGAAAAAAATTATCTTTCATTTTTAATACTTTGTTTGCTCAAACTTTGATGTCTTATTGACAGCAACATGTTTAAAGTTATTTAGAATTCCACACAAAGAAATCGACGTGAAAACGATATTGAAAAAAAAAAGTCACCACGTACAGCAGCCCGCATATAAAGCGGAACACATTTCTGAAAGGAAAACGCTTCGGTGAATTTGAATGATATGGACATTTGAATTTATTTTTATTACAACCGTTCAACGGTTTCTGGCCGTAAACAAAAACTATCGAAAAGTCTGGCGCTTTTAGTATCTTAAAAATCTATCGATTTCCGATAACCAACTGCAACGAAACATCTAAACATAAAAACCACTGAGTATAATGTTTACTGTATAAAATTGCGAAAGCAAACAAAGAAACAAGAACAAAAAACAAAATATATATCTGACTTAAAAAGGATTTTATAATAAAATACAGATAAAAATAGACTTGGATTATTTAGGGAGGAGAAAAAAAATGGAAAAAAAAAAAAGAGAAATAAAACAGCTGGTGTGAATCTGGCAGGCAAGCGACTGTCAAGACACGTTTCAAATACTCCAGGGAATAGAAAAGGAGAAACTCCAAACCCAATAAAGCTGCAACTGCCGGAAAACAGGAGAGAGGGAGGGTGAAACAGGAGAAAAAAAGCAGGAAATAACACGGGACAAATCTTGGTTCTGTCATCTATACCCAGAATCGATTTATTTTTCTCAAGTTTTCGGAAGCAATCGGTTTGAGTCAAACTAACTCAAACGCTAAAGAATAAGAACACAGTTGCATGATTTTCGATAAGTTCTCAAACAATCCATCTGTGTTTCAATGAAATGGAATGGATATGACATCCTTATTATTTTTCTAAAACACGGACTAAACCCTTTAATCTTCAAGTATAATTGCTTGTTGTTTCTGGTGAATGACTTAATCCTCTTGCCTTCACATCGTGATGGTACAAATGGCGAAAAAAGAAGACCCTTCTCTAGCCGACAAAAAATGTCATAGTTGGCAACACAGAATGGCAGTTTGTAAAAGATTAGGTACCATGATATTTTTATGAAAATCCTTGAAAGAAGGATGACGGATTTTTTTCTGTTCCCTCCCATTATTTTTTTTATTTCATTCCAATCTTCTAGATTTATACTTTCTGTTTTTCTTCTTAGTAAAATATATTGCACTTTTAAAGAGTGACAACCAAACAATTGTTACGTGATTTTTCTTTGTGTCATTTAAGTAGATAGGGTAAAAAAATATTAAAACGTTAAAAGACAACAGAAGAAGCTAATTATACATAATCAATGTTAAAAGGACGAAAATTAAAATGGATTTAATTCATTTACTATTTATCCCATTATTATTTTATTATTGGGGTGCACTCATTCAATAGGATTAAAGTTGTTTATAAAATAGTTCAAATCAAATATTTTAATTTTTTTTTTTGTTTTAGTAATTAAAAACGCAAAAATTTTTTTTAAATTTTGTTTTGTTGCAACTGGCAAATATAAGAAATCAATATTTCTTTCACATTCTACTTAAAAAAAAAGAAGGATAAAAATATGTCACATATTTTAAAATATGTTACATAAAAATATGTTACATATTTTTTTCTTAGAATTGTAAATATATCCGTGATAATTAGTTAATGAGTTTAGGTTGCACATGAATGCTTAAATTTCAGAAGTAATTAAATGAATCTTCAATTCAATATAATACTTTGAAGAGGGGCAACCATTCAAAGAGGAAAAACATTTTATTCCCAGAAGATTTTAGAGGTGATTATCCCACATTTACTTGACATATGAGAAAAAGGCTGGAAATCTTCTCTAGACAGCTTTACTATCTATTCCAGATGCTTTACACACATTGTCATAATTAACATCGAGTAGCCTCATTTCTGATAACAGGGGCTGTAAAAAAGGCTTTGCATGGTAACTGTGCAAGTTCCCACTTAGCCACGGATCGGACATCGGATCATATGTAAACAAATCTTCTCAACCTTCGTTGCAATACGACATTTTCTTACAGATTTTAAAGAAAGTGTTGTTGTAGAAGAAAAAAACATCGATTGATAGCATAGTTTAGTACTGGGTTTTTTTCAAATATTAGGAGTATTTGCATACATTGTTTACCTTTTTACCATATCATCCATTCCTTTTTTCTCCCTAAGTCGAATGATCACCGTAACATTGCAATACTGCGTATGAGATTAGAAAGCGTATTGTTAACGTTTCATGTAAAAACAAATGTGGTGGCGAAGCAATGCAACGGGGAGAAAGTAGATTGTTTTTGAATCTCAAAACCTAAAATAAAGCTAATACATTTAATTTAGATAAATTAGAATATTTTTTAGATTGTTCCATAATCCTGTACCAGAAGATATTGCAATTTATTTGGATTTAAATGGCCGATAACGAATGTCAAAGGATGCTCCTCTATGATGATGGACAACGACGATCCGTTTACCATCTTTTACAATCACGAAAATAAGTTTTTTTAGAATTTTCCAGTTGTTTAAGAATTTTTGTAATAAATATCATATAGCTGAATTTCTTTGCATAATTGCATTTAATGTTGATTATTTATAAATGCACATGGTGATCTGTTTAAGCTTAGTAAATTTTAATTCATAAATAATAAGATTTGTTTATAATAATGTTTAGTTATCCAACTAACTACAATATTACAATCGAATGATTCTGAATTTATTTTATTTTATATTGACTTATAAATATTAACTTTAACTGGCTGAAAAGATAACTTACCCCTCCCCCTATAATATTATAGCACCAAATTGAAGAAAAATTGGGTTACTCATGCCTGTTAAGTTTTAAGCTGCATAAAAGATTTGTTCAATTTCAATATATGCGAAGCTCTTCCCACCCCGTTCCCTGGTTTTAGTAAAAATAATGGCAATTATAAAATAGTATAAAATATCAAAATGTGAAAATATATATATTCATTCAGTCATATTCTCCCAACAGGTCTTCAGCAATAAAAATAGGCATCCATTTCAGAATGGGGCATTATTTAATGTAATTACTATTTAGAAATTCCTTTTGGTCTCATAGATGGCAGATTTAGCCGATTAATAAACTAACGAGTAGCTGAGGTACCACCAAATAATCATGACTTAAAGTATTATTTATAATAACAACTTAATTGTTTGCTAAAAACTGTCAATACACAACATATGGCACAGTTATTATTCATTAAAAAGATGCATATATTTTAAAGATCTTGGTCTGTGCAATTTTAGAAATTTTCTTTACATTCATTATTATTTTCCAATACAGTCTACTTGGTTCATACATTTAAACAATTAAAAGATTTTTAGAACTCCATAGAGAAAGTAAAAATAACCATTAAAAGATGATTTATTCTTCAAGAAATGGAATAGAAAATTAAACTGTAATCAGAAAGAAAATAAATAGATTAACTAAATATTTTAAAACTAACACATATTATTGAAGAAAATGTTAAAATTGTTTTTCTACAAGATGTAATTTTTAAAAATAATGAACAAGGTTCTAAGAAAATAAAACTTTTATCCAGATCAAATTTAGTAAATCTATCTACACTTTTCATTCACTATAAAGCTGTATATAAAAATCAATAAATACACATTAAGAAAAATTTATTTATATATTACTACTTAACTTTTAATTTCCACCGTTATAGGCATAGAAATATTTTATTTAATAAGAAGTATTAACTTTTATACCAATACAAAAGATAAACACTTTATAGAAACAGAAAAATTACATTATTATTAGAGAAAATAGAAAAATTACTCTTATTATTACGAAAATTACTTTCAAAATTACAGAGAAAAATTACTTTATAGAAAAAGAAAAATTACAAAGAATGTAACTGAAAGTTTTAATGAAAAGAAAATAAATGTAAGCTAAGTCAGGACGAGACGGTTAAAAATGAATAAAAATGAAATGAAAATGAATAAAGAATTATCTTCAATGTTAACAAAAAAAATTATTAAGCAGTTATTTATTAGTAAGTTGAGAAAATCTAAGTATTCTTTTCAATTTATTACAAAACATGTTTCAAAATATATATAGATCTGATCATAAAAAATAAATCTATTCTAATATAATCTCGTTGAAGCATTTGAGAAAAAAAACTGTAATGTAAATCTTATGTATACAAGATTTACATTACTGTTTTTTTTTTTACATTTAAGTTATGTATACAACTTATTTTTAAAATTTTAAAATATTTTATCATTAAAAAGCTTATTTCTGCATAATAACAAGTACAATTTAGAAATTATTTTTAAATAATCCAATGAAACACAAAACAAAAATCAAAACTTAAAATATCTACCTAAGACAGTTGACAGAAAATTTTTCTATTATGAATTTCTTCAATATGAAAGTAAAATAGATGTTATAATAAGTAAAATTTTCTTAAATATTAGAATTTTAATAATTTAAATACATATGACATTGTTAAATATATATTAGATACATCGGAAGCTAAATTCATGCAGCATCTTAACAAATGCAAATTACAGGTACATGTTATTAATTTTAAATAGTTTCCTGTACTGCAAAAAATAGGATTAAAACATTTGGAATATTTACGAAAACACTGATAAATTGAAAATATCTGTTTATTATTTTTCGTTAACTATAGTAGAGAAAATTTTCTCAAAATTAAAAATAAGTAATTATTAGAATTTTAATTATTAAAGTAAATATATATAACATTGCTAAATATATAAAGCAATTACCCCTAAAATTAAAGCCATACATCTTTTGGGAATAATTTTAATCAAGCTTTTATTTACACATCATTTGGGATGAAAATTATTAAAAATATTTTAGATGGAGACAAAAAGCACAGCGTTAAAGCTAGTCATAACAAACAGTTGCAGATATAAATATTTTTTATTTTTTTGAAAATTATTTTTATTTGTTCTAACATTTCATTTTTATTCTCAAAAGAATAAGCAATATATTTGTTCTTAAATGAATAATATTAAAAATTTTTAGAAGAAAAAAAAAAAAATTCTTATAATAATTTAAAAAAAATAATAGAAATTGTAAGCATGCAGTCTATATAATTGTAAGAACTGAATTAAGAAGAAAATGAATTAATCATATATCATATATTACAAATACACTGAAGTGACAAAAGTCATGGGATAGCAATATGCAAATTTTCAGATGGCAGTAGCATCGCGTAGAACAGGTATAAATGCGCAGTGCTTTCGCAGAGCTTTCATTTCTATTCGAGTTATTCATGTGAAGAGGTTTTGACGTGATGATGACCTCAAGACGGGAATTAACAGATTTTAAACGCGGAATGTTAGTTGGAGCTAGGCGCATGGGTCATGCCATTTCGGAAATCGTTAGGAATTCAACATTCCCAGATCCACTGTGTCAAGAGTGTACCGAGAGTATGAAATTTCAGGCATAACATCCCACCATGGACAGCGCAGTGGTCGACCGCCTGCACTTAACGACCGACCGGCGACGTCTGCAAAGAGTCGTAAATTCTAACAGACAAGCAACACTACGTCAAATAACCGCAGAAATCAATGTGGGACGTACAAGGGACTTGTCTGTTAGAACTGTGCGGAGAAATTTGGCTTTCTTGGGCTATTTCAGCAGAAGACCGACTCGAGTGCCTTTACTGACAGAACGACATCGCTTGCAGCGACTCTCGTGGGCACGTGAGCATATCGGTTGGTCCCTAGATGAATGGAAAACCGTGGCCTGGTCCAATGAGTCACGATTTCAGTTGGTAAGAGCTGATGGTAGGGTTCGAGTGTGGCGCAGACCCCACGAAGCCATGGACCCAAACTGTCAGCAAGGCACTGTTCAAGCTGGTGGTGGCTCCGTAATGGTGTGGGCTGTTTTTCATGACATGTACTTGGTCCTCTGGTGCGACTGGACCGAACATTGACTGGAAATGTTTATGTTCAGCTACTAGGAGATCACTTGCAGCCATTCATGGACTTCATGTACCCAAACAACGATGGGATTTTTTATGGATGACAATGCGCCATGTCACCGGGCCACAACTGTTCGCGATTGGTTTGAAGAACATTCTGGACAATTCCAACGAATGATCTGGCCACCTAGATCGCCCGACATGAATCCCGTCGAGCATTTATGGGACATCATCGAGAGGTCTGTTCTTGCCCAAAATCCTGCACCATCAACGCTTTCATAATTATGGACGTCTATCGAGACAGGATGGCTCAATATTCCTGCAGAAGACTTCCAACGACTTGTTGAGTCCATGCCACGTCGAGTTGCTGCACTTCTCCGGGCGAAAGGAGGGCCGACACGATATTAAGAGGTATCCCATGACTTTTGTCACTTCAGTGTATATAACTATTTAATTTAGGAAAAGATTTAAAACGAAAATTTGAAGAATTGTTGTAAAACATACAGCTGTTTGATTATCATAAAATATGAATAACAATTAACAATGAATATATATGAAGAGTAGACACTTCCTCATCTTATGGTCTATAACCAATCACGATACAGCAATTCATGAGGTAGTCCATATCCTATCGTTAATAGTTTTGATCTGTGAAGATCGAACAGACAATCGCTAGTTTAATGGTGTATCATTATCAATGACACTGATTATCTGCTATCAGGTAAAAGGTTGTAACATGTTGCTGTAACAGGTTGTTCTCATTACAAAAAAAACCGTAACTGCATTTAATATAAAGATCCACTACACTGCTTATCTGATGTCAGATTTAGGTTGCTATTATGCTCTTCTTAAAGATATATATCCCTTTATCCTCGGAATGAAATGCTACATCTGTTCTTATGGAAAAGATTTTTACAATATATTCTCAGAACACAAATTTCCTGCAAATGTGATTGAAGTACAATCTTCTATATGTATTATACCTTAAATGTCCTTCCTTTCGGTAACAGGATGTTAGCAATTCTGAAACATCATCCAACTCAAACTGAGACCAGTATTGCATCGGTATAGAAATTACAGTAAATAAATGAGGATGTTATGCAAAAACTCTTGAAAAATGTGTGAAATTGGTGATTGGTGACTTTTGATGAGCGCATCCGCAGTTTGTCATAAGCCGGTTCCAAAAAAAAAAAAAATGAAAACATGTGATTTCCATTTTGCAATAATAAAAAAAAAATGTCATATATTTCGTTATTTTTATATAACCAGTTACTGCAAATGTTTTAAGGATATTTCCATATTTTCCATACTTATAGCAATAATTTAGGGTCAGGAGAGTTAAATGTAAATTAATTTTATTATTTTATCATTTATGAATTCTCAATGCTATTCACACTTAATTTTCTTCCTTTAATTGTAATATACACTGAAGAGCCAAAAACATTATGACCACTCCTACATTTTGCAATGAACTCTCCTGGATGACGTGGAAGGCACGTGATCAGATGGAAGGGGTATTTAACTGCTGCTGGAGAGTCTGAAGAATCATTATTTCATTTACTTCTGTGTGTGATGGGAAAGGCTGCGTATCTAAGCGACTTTGATAGAGGGCAGATTGTAATGGCTCGGAACAAGTATTTCCGAAACTGCACGACTCGTGGGTTGTTCGCGATCTACAGTTGTTAGTACTTATGCAAAGTGGATGAATGACGGTGAAAAACAGCAGTAGACGACATGGTGTTGGACGTTCATACGCTATCAAAGGAAAATGTCGTCGGAGACTGTGTCGCATGGTGAAGCAAAACCGGAGCCAGACAGTGGCTCAGCTGACAGCCCAATAGAATGCAGGGCCATGTAGAATAGTATCGGAGCACACTGTTCAGCGTACACTGTTAGATATGGGGCTACGCAGCAAGAGTCCTACTCTTGTGCCTTTGCTGACCAAGCGTCATCGCTAACTGCGCCTACGTTGGGCCGGGAACATCGTGACTGGTCCATGGATCAGTGGGAGAGAGTTGCCTGGTCAGACGAATTACGGTTTGTCATCCATCCCGCCGATGGCCGTGTCAGGATACGCCGTCTCCCAGGGGAACAGTTGCTCCCTCAATGTACATTAGGTCATACACAGGCCGGTGGTGGCGGTATTATGCTTTGGAGGACGTTCTCTTGGGCGTCTCTGGGACCCGTGGTTGTGGTGGAGCAGACCATGAATGCTACATGGTATCTGAACATCATTACGGACCTGTTGCACCCTTACATGGCCTCTGTTTTCCAGCTGGAAATGAAATGTTCCAACAGGACGGCGCCCCTTGTCACAAGGCTAAAATTGTGTTGGAGTGGTTCCAGGAACATGATGCTGAATTCCAGTTAATGCCTAACTCTCCGGCCGCATGCTAACTGGCCACCTAACTCACCGGATCTCAATCCGATAGAACACATTTGCGATGTCCTGGGACGGCAGCTCAGAGTTCAAAGATCACCAATTCGCAATATCTCGGATTTGCGTGACCGCTGCTTAAACATCTGGTACAATCTGTCTCCGGCCATCTACCAAGGACTAGTGGCATCCATGCCAAGGCGGGTTGAAGCTGTGTTGAGCTCCAAAGGTGGGCCAACTCGTTATTGACAGGTCATAATGTTTTGGCTCTTGAGTGTAAATCATAAATAATATTTATTACAATTAAAGGAAGGAAAATGCTATATAAGTAGCATGGAGAATGGCAGTTCACATTTACCTTGTTTTATATATTTGAGTACCATCAGCTTCATCATGTTCCCTATGTGTGTTACTACTATTAATTACATTCCTGTCAATTAATTACTAGTTGTCTAAATTGTAGTAGAGTAGAGACATTTCTCGAATATGTAGACAATATTCGCATGATGCAGAATATTATAAAAAATCAGAACATATGTTATGTTTATAATAACCCCCACTCTCACAACAAATAGGAATAATCGTGAGCATCACATTAAATATCAGCGAAACCTGACATAGGGGTATAATTCAATAATATTCTGTTAAAGAAATCACTCAATAAAAGTAACGATAAATGCAAACTACAATACTTGCTTTTTCTTGTCTTCTAGAAATTATAGATATAAATTAGCAACATAATTTAAAACACAAAGCTAACACAATCTTGTTTTCTTTTTAATTTAAGTTACTAAATGATGCCTTAACAGCTCGAGATTACCAACAATTCATTTCAAGTATTATCAAGATTTTTTTTTCTTATAGACTTAAAATGCATCTAGACTCTATGTGGACACTACTGATGCTTTTTACAATTATTCTTATTGAAATTACCCCGTCAACGTCTAGATAATTTGTTAAGATGCAAATACACAATATGTGTGGACTTTGTAACTCCCATAACATTTTTTGAATAAAATGCATAATTTTTATCTCTGTTTATTTAAAAAAAGCTTAATATGTAAAAAATATTTGCTTACATATCTTTTTAAAGAAAAATGTATAGAAAAAAATAATTAAACTAAAGAATGAATGGAAACATTCTAACAATGCCACTCAATATTTAAGATCATGGGATTAACAGATATTAGGAAATTTTGTTTTAAAACACTAATTATTACAAACATTTCAATGCTATCTACTTCAGTTTTTATAAGTTATTACTATACTAAATAGTTACCAAAAATAATTTTTGAATACATTTGTTGTTAGAAACAAAACAATGCCAAATCCATTTGAAATCGTGAAGAAACACACTGTAATTCAAATTATAATTACCTAATCCATAAAAATTTCAAAAGAGCTAATAACTAGAGGTCATTTTTGACGTAAACAATTATGCGCATACAGTGTTCTGTTATGATGATCTAAACATAATGGTCCCCTCAGACAAATTAACTGCCATTTTCATATGCAAGAGAAACAGTTAAATTACTTAATGTTTTTCCTACATTATTATTCGTGTAAGTGGTAAAAAATATGATTGTTTTGCTGAACATGTAATCTTTTCTTACAATGAAATTACATTATTCAATGATGTTTATTTATAAAAGAACGAGGAAAAAGACTCCCAATCTGTGCAGAAAACAAGGAAATTTCAATATCGTAAATAATAAATTTAAAGCTAAGTGAGATGAATATTTAAATATAAAAAGAGTCTAAAATATTTATAATAGCAATTTAGCTAAATTTATGGACCTTTATATGCATATAAAATATTCATATTGTTTTACTGAAAACATTGTAATAAATATAGTGAATTGTAAAACAAAGATTATATATTATTATTTTATATCTATATAAATTAATTAAGATCATTGTGTAAAATGTTAAAATAACGAATGTTTTGTTTTTTTTTTTTAATATTATCTATATGAACAAATTTATATTTTCGCATATGTAAATTAATGTTTAAAATTATATAACGAATATTTTCTGATTCACAGAACTAAATCTTAAAAGACTTTAAAGAGTTATTACTCCAATATTTTACCATAGAAAATCCCAAAATATCCCTCTAGGCAGCCGAACTGTCAATGTAAGACTTCCATTGACTTTTCCATAAGAATTTTCTTCATCTTAAGTAAATAACTTCAATGCTAGCTGACAGTAGAATTGAACTTTCACTCTTTTGTGAATTGTCTTCCGCGAATTCCTCTGAGACATGAATCTGCATTGTTGAAAACATGAAGGAAAAATTGAACACAACAATACAAAGTTGCGAGAATTATTAGACATGCTATAAAATCATACAAAAGAAAATAGAAGAGATAAAATATATTTACTTATTCCTTAATTTAAATTTACGTTGTTATCTAACATATGGCATAATTAAAATTATTGCCAGATCAAACGAATTTAGTAATATTTCATGTCAAATTGTTTTGTTTATTTTTAAGCTTTGATGGTTAGTGTATATAGTACTTGCTGAAGCGTTAAGCAGCGGTTTTTAAAGTTATAAGCACATTGAATCTTGAACCAAAAAATGAACATTATTTAAAAGTTATTTTCTAATTAGAAAAAGTGGATTTAATTCGTGTGGTAGTTTTGTGGAAATCTATGCCAGTTGAGAGCTGGTCGAATATGGGTTAAATGTTTCAAGGGTAATAATTTCGATAAGGAAGACCAAAAGCTTACTTATTAATCGAAAATCTAACCATGAGTTGCCAAATTCTGGTGAAACCCTTACTGGTTAAATATTATTGACAGCAATTGATGCATTTTAGCCAAGCATTCAAAGGAAAACAGCCAGTTTACAAGGAAAGATACGATTTAAGGTCATAAGTTACGAAACAGGTAAATGCTCATTAGGAAATGCTTCGATGAGTAGTTATACTCATACCAGTATATTCTTCCGTGATCCTTCTCATTACCACTTGCTTCAGTCAACGACGGAAATTCTAAATAAGCAGCATTACAATTCTTCTGAAGAAATAAAAATTTTACTATTTTCGTGTTCAGCCTCAATCGCAAGTCGTTATTTTCAGTAAATTTATCTTTTGTCAGAGAGAGATGAGAAAAAGTAGTGTCATTTAAGTTGTATTACATACGAGTGAGTAGTGTATAATTACATTAACACTACACATTAAGTAGTGTACAATTACATTAATATTGTACATTGAGTAGTGTATAATTTAAAGGATGTATTAATTATTTAAACAAATTTCTTCTTTGAAGAGCAAAACCTCATATATTAAATTTTATACCAATTATTTTTAATATAATGAGGAAAGTTCATAAACAGCATTTTATTTTTAAAGTGGCGTTCTATGACAGAGTTTATTTACTAGAAGCCTTTTACTAGAAGCCTATAGCCTTTTAAAGTGAGATCTCTTGATGGCATGTATTATGCCTAAATATAATATATTCATTCGGTGCAGTGGTAAGCATAGGAGAATAAATTGAATTTTAAGTAATCACTCTCCAGATTTAACTGCATTTTATTTTTTGAAGTTGCATTCTATGACAGATTTTATTTACTAGATGTCTTATACTATTTTTTTTAAACTTAAGCATCGTCTTACAACTTCTCTGAATAACATGCTAATTAATAAAGAAGGAGATCATATCGCTATTTGCCATTATGGTATCAAAAGGGGTATAACACACATGTTCTCGCATCAAACTTTTGTTGTTATATTGCAAGTTTATAATAAATTTATTCATATTTTAAATTATGAAGAAATTTTTTTTTAACAAAATAATTTTTTTAGAAAGCAAACTAGATTAATTCAATAATAATAATAATAATAAATAAATAAACCTAAGAAGTTGAAGAATTAAGTTATTCAAGAAATAAGTTAATTTCCATTAAAAAAGAATTTAAGGAAATGCTTCCATTACTAACTAGTGGTATACAAAAACATCTCTTCTGTTGGAAATAGCAGCAATTTATTTAGTCAAAAACTGTTCTTTGAAAGTTTTAGAGTAAACTAACAAGATTTCTTGATTTTACATCTCATTAAGGTCGATTTTTTTATTTTACTTCTAGTTTTCTTTTTGGTAATTTGACTGATAGTTACTTTTTCCCATTTCAGATATTCTAAGGGAAAAAATTCCTCTTATTTTCTATAAATAATATTGCAATTTATAATGTCTTTTCAATTTCCATATTTGAAAGAAAATCGTTAAGAATTATTTAGAATTAAAATATACTTTTGCGCAATATTTAATATTTATAAGAAAAAGAAATTCAAAAATTTAATTTTAATTTTTTGTATTTTCATCATAATTAATATATTAGAAACTGCATTCTTAATATCCTCAAAATAATTATTTTTAAGTAAAATATATTAATCTAAGTGTTCATTTCGAGATTAAAAATAATGTGATTTTTATAAAGTAGTTAAGTAGTTAAGTAGAAAATGGAATTTCTTCTTTAAAAAAATACTTCAACGATATTTAAAATAAATAAGTTCTATGATTTATAAAATAAACCGATTTGCCCGTTCTTTTACGTACAATACATTATTTATGCTTTCATTTCGAACATTAACACAAAAACGCAATCATTATGATTAAAATTGTGTTTTTACGAGCCATAATTATTTCATATGATACTAATTAAGAATCACAATTGTACAATATTTTTATAAAAAGTAAGTATGATTGATTTACTTTCGAAATAGTATCATTTGTGTGAATTTGAAATTTCTCAAGTTTGTTACCTGAAAATATTCATCAGAATTTATTTAAGGATCTAATATAAAATAATTATCAAACTCGTATGCATGAGTTCACATATATGTAGTCTACAAACATACAAACTTGCATGTCTTATATAAATTATTTAAATCATTAATATTTTATATTAAAATTAAAGCAAAGTGCTAAAAATTTTAATAATAATTAATATATTATCGTAAATTATATCGTAACTGAATAATGATATTCAAGCATTATTCGTTCACCCCACTCGTATCCAGGAGTAGCTTGATCAACTAGCGTAAAGAATAGCCGACATGGTGGCATTATTGTGAGTGAGTGACGATTGTTATTATGTATAAAACTGACCCTCCTTCACAGTTAGGCTGCCCAGTAGGAGGTATCAGATTTTTTTTTTTTTCCTATACGATACGCATATGCAAACAGTTACACCTAAACACCCTCTCTGTAGGTATTGTCCAGCCCTGCTCACTAATCGGTGGGTTGTTCGTTGGATACATTCCTGCTAAATGAGATCCACCAATAATCAAACAAAGAGACATTTCTTATCGCCTTTTAATCATAATTTAATTGATATATTATTTAAAATATATTTAGAAATGAATATTTTTAGTATGTTTTACAAAACTTTTATTTATAGTTTTCTTATTTTAACTGCACAATAATAATCCTTCATGATTATTTATTTCTACATTTTTTTTGTTTCTAAATGAAACGATTGATATTTCAATATTCTTGAGTACTTAAAGTCTGAATTTAATTCATCACGATTTTTGTTTTCTGGGTGAAACTCTTAAAACATCTCGAATAGACGACAGAAATACTTTTCCTCAAGCACAGCTGCTCTTTCAGAAGTCGATGAAGCTTAACAAACAATTCGTTCACCTTTACAGCTCTGGAGGCAAAGGAGATAATCCGCACCTTTCATTACTCAAAGTATCACACCAGTCGATCAATATCATCACAGTCACGGTTAAGGTAAGTAAAAGCACCCTACTTGTTCCGGGTCAGTCACGCGATGAATGTGACGATTGCGAGCTCCCGAGGCGATTAAAGCCGATTGAAAGGACCCGTTACATTTAATAGAAAATGGAACCTCTTCAAAAGGTAACCCGTTACAGTTTGATATAGAGACACAGAGCGAGAAATTAATTCCGATGATAATTGCTTCACCGGTTATGAAGCATTTTCCACTTGAAAGGAGGCGATCTCCAATGCTGTGATAAATTGCGGTGTAGGACGGTTTCGAAACTTCTGCTTCCGAATGCTTTTTTTCATGGATTCTTGCCATGCATTTAATTTCGGGTGATATGCATTCGCTCTAAGAATCTTCATTAAGAATGACCACGCACTGAATGATTGTCCCGATAAATTGCTGACGTTCTTCGACCTTCACAATCAATTTCGGTTCAGAAATCCATAGAAATCAATAGCGTTTCGCGTGCGCTTGCATTTTGGTTGCAGTAAAGGGAATTTTAATAATGCCATTTTGTTGTTGCTTTATTTAGGCTTCAGGTGTAGCTAGGGAGGAAGCAAATATCATCAATATTTATTATCTTTGTTAACTGGTGTTGCTTGAATGATTTATTGCTGAGTAAACGGATTGCCACAATAAACATGTAATTGAATTATCGAGTCTTCCTTAAGGAAATATTAATTTAAGAACACCAAATTATCAATTAATTAGAAGAACACCAAAGAGAATTAGCATGAAAAGAAATGCATTCGTATGTATGAAATGTATTATACAGCATGTATACCACGATTGCTTTTAAAGAATAGCTATATAACAAATAAAGCAAAACACTTAATCAACTGTTGATTTCCTTATATAACAAGTCCCTAAATAAAATTAATGACTTTCCCCTGATTATAAAATTAATTGATGCAAATAAAAATACACTTTAGACAATATGTTATTAGATTTGTTTTACTTATTCTTAAATTTTTTACTCTACAATTAAATGCTGAAATCTGATTACGTTTTTAATCATATGTGTAAACGATACACATAAATTATGGTTTGGTTTGACGCTCTACGGTTATTTTACGCACACGTTTAGGCTAGTTAGACCGGGAGCTATAGTACAGTTTAACGTGGATTCGAACCACTAATAAACATCTATGCAACCGCCAGAATTCGAACCTAAAAGCATGTGATATTAAAAACCAGAGTGCTAGCCAATTGCCTATTAGTTCGAACAAATACATTTTGGTCATATTTTATTTACTACAATAAATATTTAGTTTTATATGTTAATTTTTACTCAAATTTGCTTTAAAAATATTATTTCGTTGACATTCAATACATTCAATTTTTAACTGATTTTTTTTTCCCTTGATTGTCAAAATGAAATTATGTTAAACATTCAGTACTTATTTGCACATTTAAAATTTTCCATACTATAGTAATTTAAATGCTCATAATCATCAATAAAATTTTATCGAATAATATATATTTTTCAAACGTTTCTATTGCATATCTATTTTAAGATATATTAGTAAATTCTGAAGAAACAAATGAATATTTTTGAGAATATTAAGTTTTGTCTATAGTTATAATACATAATTTTTATATTTAATAAAACACATTGAGTTAGGGAGAAAGTAAAACATGGTTTATTCAAAGTATGCTAAATCGATAGTCATTCATTTTAGCAATAAAAATGTCAATTTTCTTTCTACACAAAAATAAATATCTAAAACAAGAACAATTTACATTTTTTCACTGTACATAATTTTTAAAAAAGATATAACAGACTCAGATTAACTACTTTGACTTAATAATAGTAAAACATAGAACACTCATAATCATAGTCTATATTAAAACTATCAAATCAACATTTTTAAATTTTAAAATGTTGATTTGATTTCAAAATGAATCATTATCTCTAAAAGGTAATTCAATATTTATAAATATATTGTCACGCAAGTTAATCAATACTGTCATATGGCTTCCAAATTTTTCATATGACAGTATTGATTAACTTTATTTTTTAATTCGATTTGACAATCCAACAAATATACATCTAAAATTAAGAATAGCTCACTAATTAAAATAATTTTAATATTCAAAATAATTAATTTTAACTAATCAAAAATCGTTAAATATTATTTCTTCAAACTTTCCTGTTAATAAAAATCATTTAATTCTTTATAAGAAATAAGAAATAAAGTGAATTATTATCTAGCCACAAAATATAAATATTTTTCAAAACTTTTCTCTATTCCTTAAGGTCATATTGTGTTTGATAATCACTAACATCGTTTAATTTTCCTTTAAACGTAAAAATCACTAAATCTAATATCACATTAAGTTTCTAAAATCACGAATGTTTCTAAACACCAACATTTTCAATTAATATTGCAAGTAATTAATTGGATTAAAATTAATTAGTTTTAATATATAAACAATTTTCTTTCAATCTATTTCAATAGACAATTTAACAATTTTTAACCGGCATGCCAGCTATTATAGCATTAAATCTAAATTTAGAAAATCATTCTTCCATTAGCTAATTTCTCAGGTAACCAATCAAGTATCTTGTTAGGAAAGGTGAACATGCTTAACTTATTTCTCCTTTTTTGAAAATGCTGTAAGATCAACGAGATAACCTCGAGTAAATAATCAGGTCGCTTAATTCTCACAACTACAAAGGTCTGAAGAGTTACGTTTCCTTAATTTAATTAAATGACTAGCTTAAACACGAATATAAACGTGTTTTGATTATTTCATATTAAAATAATCAATTTTCCGGTTTCTTGCACAGCTTATGGCCTTTGCATTTGTAATTAACGGTTTGCATTGCTGATTATTTTTTTGATAAAAAAGATTAAAAAAAAACTCTGCAAAAGAGTTATTGCTTCATGAATATTAAAG
This sequence comes from Caerostris extrusa, assembly GCA_021605095.1. Taxonomy (NCBI): domain Eukaryota; kingdom Metazoa; phylum Arthropoda; class Arachnida; order Araneae; family Araneidae; genus Caerostris; species Caerostris extrusa. The sequence continues at coordinate 123,895 of BPLR01001081.1, forward strand.
TAATTAGTTAAAATGGAATGTTTCGCGTTAGTGAAGTTTTAGTAAATTTTTATGATTTTGAAGTTTTTATTTTAGTCCGTTCTTTTTTGAACTGGCATTTTATTTAATTGCTTTGATAAAATTAAAAAGGCACATTTTTCTTTATCATTTTTTTAATTCAAATTTTACCATAAAATATATAAAACACGCACTGTAATTAATTCAAATCTGATAAATGTTTTTGTATATAAATTTACTTTACATGGTTAAGTATCATCATACTTTTTCTGCATAATACTTATTCAAAATATCATCTCTAAGATAATAAGAAATATTTCACTTTACTTCGATTTTAAAATCCAGATTAAATATATTTTTTTAAATATAAATAATAAATAAATTGAATGAATAAAAAAAAAAAGTTAAATATTATTTTTAAATTTTTCAGTTTGTAAGGATCATTCCATTGTCTATATATAATGTGAAATATATCGAATTATCTTTCAACAAAATAGAAATATAATTAATTCCAACACTTTACTCTTTTCCTTAACGGCATATTATGTTTGATAATCACTAACATCGTTTTATTTTTCTTTACACATAAAAATCACTATAAAATGTCTTTCTAAGCACAATTATTTTTAACACATATTGTGAGTAATTAATTGAATTTAATTATACAAACAATTTTCTTTCAATCTATTTCAATAGACAATTGAACTATGTTTAACCTGCCTGCCTTCTATTATGGTATGAAATCTAAATTTAGAAAATCATTCTTCCATTAGATAATTTCTAAGGTTACCAATCAAGTATCTTGTTAGAAAAGGTGAACATGCTTAACTTATTTCTTCCTTTTTTGAAAATGCTTCGAAATGCATGCTTAACTTATTTCTCCTTTTTTGAAATGCGACCTGATTATTTCTAATTTACTTGAGGATAACCTCAAGTAAATTAGGAATAATCAGGTCGCTTAATTCACAAAACTACAAAGGTCTGAAGAGTTACGTTGCCTTAATTTAATTAAATGCCTAACTTAAACACGAATATAAACGTGTTTTGATTATTTCATATTAAAATAATCAATTTTTCCTGGTTCTGACACAGCTTAGGGCCTTTGCATTTGTAATTAACGGTTTGCATTGCTGATTATTTTTTTGATAAAAAGGATGAAAAAAAACGTGCAAAAGAGTTATTGCTTCATGAATATTAAAGTAATTAGTTAAAATGAAATATTCCACGTTAGAGAAGTTTTAGTCCATTTTTATGATTTAGAAAGTTTTATTTTAGTCCATTCTTTTGAATCGGTATTTTATTTAATTGTTTTGGCAAAATTAAAAAGCAAATTTTATAAATTTTTTTAAATTCAAAATTCACTATATAAATACATGAAACACGCACTATAATTATTCAAATCTAATAAAAGTAATTAAGTTTTTTGTGTATAAATTTACTTTTAGGAATAAATAATCATAAATATTTTATTTGATAAAGCAATCTACTATATCCTAGGTTTAATTACTAAAGTACAAATAGAAATAAGGAAAAAAAAAAATAATTTTATCAAGTTGTCTTAATATTTTCTTGCTAGGGATGGAAAAGTCTTTTAGATAGCTCGCAGGGTATAAGTAAAATGTATTATTTCGACAAGCAATGATAAAGTAAAAATCTATACCTATTAAAACTCAATAACTAACGAATAATGCAAACTACTTGAATTTTTTTTTATCTTACAGAAATTAAAAAAAAAAAAAAATCAGCAACATACTGTAAAGCATAAGGCTAACACAAGCTTGAATTATTTTAAGTTTCAGTTTCCAAATGATGAATTAAAAGGTCGTTATAATCAGCATTTCATTTCTAGTATTATCCAGGTTTATATCGTTTAGACTTTAAATTCGTCTATATTCCATTTAAGCAGAACAAATGTCTGCTCACAATTTTTCATTTTGAAATTACCCCTGCTGTTTCTAGATAATTTGTTAAGAAGCAAATGTACAATACTTGTGTACTTTGTAACTCTCATAATATTTTTGAATTAAATACATAATTTTTATCTCCGTTTATTTAAAAGAAGCGTAATACGTAAAAATATTTGCTTACATATCTTTTAAAGAAAAATATTTTAAAAAATAATTAGAGTAAAGAATGATTGGAAACATTCTAACAATACCACACAATATTTCAGATCATGGCATTATCAGATATTAGGAAATTTTGTTTTTAAAACAAACTCTTACAAGCATTTCAATGCTATCTACTTTCAGTTATTATAATTTATTACTATACTAAATAGTTACCAAAAATTATTTTTAAAAACTTTTGTTGTTAGAAATAAACCAATGCCAAATCCTTGAAATCGTGAAGAAACACATTGTAATTCAAATTATAATTACCAAATCTGTATAAAAATTCAAGATCTAATAACTAGAAGTCATTTTTTGACGTAAACAATTATGAGCATACAATGTTCCTTTATGATGATATAAACATAATGGTCCCCTCAGACAAATTAACTGCCATTTGCATATGTAAAAGTGAAGCAGTTAAATTACTTAATGTTTTTCCTACATTATGATTCGTGTAAGAGGTAACAAATACGATTGTTTTGTTGAACATGAAATCTTTTCGTACAATGAAATTACATTATTCAATGATGTTTATTTATGACAGAACAAGAAAAAAATGACTCTCAATCTGTGCAGAAAACAAGGAAATTTCAATATCGTAAATAATAAATTTAAAAACTAGGTGAGATGAATATTAAAATATGAATGAGTCTAAAATATTTATAATAGTAATTTAGCTAAATTTATGGACCTTTATATGTATATAAAATGTTTATATTGCTTTACTGGAAACATTGTAATAAATATTAGAAATTGTAAAATAAAGCTTATATATTATTATTTTATATTCATATAAATTAAATGAGACCACTGCGTAAAATGATAAAATAACGAATGTTTTGTTTTTTTAATATTATCTATATTAACAAATTTATATTTTCGCATATGTAAATTAATGTTTAAAAGTATGTAACGAATATTATCTGATTCATAGAACTAAATCTTAAAAGACTTTTAAAGTGTTATTACTCCAATATTTTACCATAGAAAATCCCAAAATATCCCTCTAGGCAGCCGAACTGTCAATGTAAGACATCCATTGACTTTGCCATAAGAATTTTCTACATCTTAAGTAAATAACTTCAATGCTAGCTGGCAGTAGAATTGAACTTTCACTCTTTTGTGAATTGTCTTCCGCGAATTCCTCTGAGACATGAATCAGCATTGTTGAAAACATGAAGGAAAAATTGAACACAACAATACAAAGTTGCGAGAATTATTAGACATGCTATAAAATCATACAAAAAGAAAATAGAAGAGATAAAATATATTTACTTATTCCTTAATTTAATTTATGCTGTTATATAACATATGGCATAATTGTCATTATTGCCAGATCAAAGTATTTAATAATATTTCATGTCAAATTGTTTTGTTTATTTTTAAGCTTTGATGGTTAGTATATATTGTACTTACTGAAGCGTTAAGCAGCGGTTTTTAAAGTTATAAGCACATTGAATCTTGAACCAAAAATGTACATTATTGAAAAGTTGTTTTCTGTTCTAATTAGAAAAAGTGCATTTAATTCTTGTTTTAGTTTTGTGGAAATCTATCCCAGTTGAGAGAGCTTGTCAAATATGGGTTAAATGATTCAAAGGTAATAATTTCGATAAGGAAGACCAAATGCTTCTTATTAATTGAAAAAAATCATGAGTTGCCAAATTCTGGTGAAACCCTTACTGGTTAAATATTATGGACAGCAATTGATGCATTTTAGCCAAGCATTCAAAGGAAAACTGCCAGTTTACAAGGAAAGATACGATTTAAGGTCATAAGTTACGAAACAGGTAAATTTCTTTAGGAAATGCTTTGTTGAATAGTCCTATTCATACCGCTATATTCTTCCGTGATCCTTCTCATTACCACTTGCTTCAGTCAACGACGGAAATTCTAAATAAGCAGCATTACAATTCTTCTGAAGAAATAAAATTTTACTTTTTTTTTCGTGTTCAGCCTCAATCGCAAGTCATTATTTTCAGGAAATTTATCTTTTGCCAGAGATAGATGAGATAAAGTAGTGTCATTTAGGATTGTATTACATACGAGTGAGTAGTGTATAATTACATTAACACTAAACATTAAGTAGTGTATAATTAATTAATATTGCACATTGAGTAGTGTATAATTTAAAGGATGAATTAATTATTTAAAAAATTTTTCTTTGAAGAGCAAAACCTCATATATTAAATTTTATACCAATTGTTTTTAATATGATGATGAAAGTTCATAAATTTTTAAAGTGAGATCTCTTGATGGCATGTATTACGCCTAAAAAGATAATATAATCATTCGTACACTGAGAAGCATAGGAGAATATATTGAATTTTAAGTAATCACTCTCCACTTTTAACTGCATATTATTTTTTTTTCAATTGGATTTATATGAAAAATTTTATTTACCAGACGTCTTATACTATTTTTTTTTTTAAAACTGCAGCAATCATTACAACTGCTCTGAATAACATAACTCCTTAAATGCTAGTTAATAAATGAAATAAAATCGCTTTTTGCCATTATAGCATCAGAAAGTGGTTTGACACACGTGTTCTCGCATCACAATTTTGTTGTTATATTGTAAGTTTTAATAAATTTATTAATATTTTAAATTATGAAGAAAATAATTTAATAAAAATAATTTTTAGAAAGCAAACTGGATATAAATAAATAAACCAAAAAAGTTGAAGAATTCTTGAAATAAGCTATTTTTTCATTACAAAAAGGATTTAAAGAAATGCCTGCGTTATTAAATGAAGATATTCGAAAACATCTCTTCTGTTGGAGATAGAACCTATTTATTTAGTCAAAAACTGTTCTTTGAAAGTTTTAGAGTAAACAAACAAGATTTCGTGATTTTACATCGCATTAAGATCATTTTTTTTTTTATTTTACTTCTAGTTTTCTTTTTAGTAGCTTGACTGATAGCAACATTTTCCATTTCAAATTTTCTATGAAAAAAAAATCTATTTTCTATAAAACTATGGCAGTTTATAATATCTACTTCCATTTCTAGATTTGAAAAAATTTCTTTAAGAATTATTTAGGATTAAAATGTACATTTTGCCCAATATTTAAGAACAAATTCGGAATTTTTATTTTTTGTTTTGTATTTTTATCAAATTTAATTTATTTGAAACTGCATTCTTGATATCGTCATAATAACTATTTTTAAGGAAAAACATATTAATCTCAGTGTTCATTTTCGAAATTAAAAATAATGTGATTTTTATGAAAAACAGTAATTGAAGATGAAAATGGAATTTATTCTTTATCTATGGCCTTTGAAAAATATTTCGACGATATTTAAAATAAATCACTTCTTTGCTTTATAAAATAAACCGATTTGTCCGTTATTTTTATGTATAATGCATTATTTATGATTTCTTTTCCAACATTACACAATCATTATGATTAAAATTGTCTTTTTACTAGCATAGTTCGTTGCCTGTAAAAAATATTCATCAGAAGGTAATTTAAGGTTCTCATCATTATTGGCGCAACAGCCCAGTGTGGGCCAAGGCCGTGTACCTACTGGTATAGTTGGAGACGAGAGATGTTTTACTTTTTTACGGCGAGTTGTCAGCTCTACGCCCAACAATCATATGACATTGGGACCTACGGCTTAAAGTGGATTACGAACCACTACAAACATCCATGACACCGCCGGGACTCGAACCCCGAAACGTGGGGTACCGAGGGCCAGAGATCAAGTTTGTTACCTGAAAAAAATATTTATCAGAATTTAATTTAATTTTCTAATATAAAATAATTATCAAACTTGTATGCATGTGTATATGTAGTCTACAAACATACAAACTTGCATACATTATATGAATTCTTTAAGTCATTAATATTTTTATATTAAAATTAAAGCAAAGTGCTAGAAATTTTAATAATAATTAATATAATATCGTAACTGAATAATTATATTCAAGCGTTATTCATTCGCCCACTCGTAGCCCAGAAGCAACGTGAGCAACTAGCGTGCAAGAGAGCCGACATGGTGGCGTTGTTGTGAGTCAGTGACGATTGTTATTATGTATAAAACTGACTCGCCATGATAGTTAGGCTGCCTAGTAGGAGTTATCAGAGTTTTTTTCTAAACTATACGCAATTGCAAGCAGTTATACCCAAAGGCCCTTTCAGGAGATATTGTCCAGCCCTGATCACTCGTCGGCGGGCTGTTCTACAGGTACATAAGTGCTAAATGTGGTCCACCTGTGTTTAAAAAAAAGCTATTTATTTGAAATCATGTTATCATTTTTAATTGATATAATAAAGTTATGTACTTGAGGCATTAAAACATATTTAGAAATGCCTAATTCTAAAATTTTTTTAAGAAATTCTTATTTAGGGTTAGTTATTTTAAATGCACATTACTAATTCTCTATGGTATTTTTATTTACACATTTTTTTTTTTTTTTAGTTTCTATATGAAAGGATTCTTAATTCAATATTCTTGAGTATTAAGATTTTAATTCAATTCATCACCATTTTAGATTTCTTGATGAAACTCTTAAGACATCTCGAATAGATAGCAGAAATACTTTTCCTCAAGCACAGCTGCTCTTTCAGAAGTCGATGAAGCTTTTAACAAAACAATTCTTTCACCTTTACTGCTCTAGTGGCAAAGGGTTAATCCGCACCTTTCATTACTCAAAGTATCACACCAGTCGATCAATATCATCACAGTCACGGTTAAGGTAAGTAAAAGCACCCAACTTGTTCCCGGGTCAGTCACGCGATGAATGTGACGATTGCGGGCTCCCGAGGCGATTAAAGCCGATTGAAAGGACCCGTTACATTTCATAGAAAATGAACACTCTTCAAAAGGTAACCCGTTACAGTTTGAGATAGAGACACAAAGCGAGAGAATTAATTCCGATGATAATTGCTTCACCGGTTATGAAGCATTTTCCACTTGAAAGGAGGCGAGCTCATTGCGTGATAAAATGCGGTGTAGGACGGTTTCCGAAACTTCTGATTCCGAATGCTTTTCATGGATTCTTGCCATGCATTTAATTTCGGGTGATATGCATTCGTTCATAAGAATCTTCATTAAGAATGACCACGCACTGAATGATTTTCCCGATAAATTGCTGACGTTCTTCGACCTTCTCAATCTATTTCGGTTCAGAAATCCATAGAATTCAATAGCACCCTATCGTTTCGCGTGTGCTTGCATTTTGGTTGCAGTAAGGGGAATTTTAATAATGCCATTTTTGTTGTTGCTCTAATATGCTTCAGGTACAGCTAAGGTGGAAGCAAACATCATCAATATTTATTGTCTTTGTTAAGTAGTGTTGCTTGAATGATTTATTGCTTAGTAAACGGATTGCCCCAATAAACATGTTATTGAATTATAGTCTTCCTTAAGGAAATATTAATCTTATCTCAGAAAAACAGCAAAGAGAGAATTACCACGAAAAGAAATGTATTAGTATTTCATTTCATTTATTTGTTACATTAATTCATTTCATTTATTGAATGCATTTCTTTATGTTTTCGTATGTATGAAATGTATTATACATGTATATATCACGACTGCTTTTAAAGAAGACTTAAAATCGTAAAACATAGAACACTCATTATCATGGCCTATCTTAAAACTATCAAATCGACATTTTCAAAATTTCAAAATGTCGATTTGATTTCAAATGAATCATTATCTCTGAAAGGTAATTCGATATTTGATTTAAATTGCCTGATTGATAAATATATTGTCACACAATACTGTCATATGACTTTCAAATTTTATCATATGACAGCATTGTTTAACTTTTATTTTTTATTTCAATTTGACAATACAACAAAATACATCTAAAATTAAGATTAGCTCACTACTTAAAATAATTTTATATCCATAATAATTCATTTTAACGAATCAAAAAATCTTTAAATATTATTTCTTTAAATTTTCCTGTTATTAAAAATCATTTAATTCTTTATAAAATTCTGAAATAAAGTGAATTATTATCTATCCAGAAAATAAAAATATATTTCCAATACTTTCCTCTATTCTTTAAAGTCAGATTATATTTAATAATCCCTAACATAGTTTTTAGTTTTCCTTACATATAAAAATCACAATAAAGTGTTTCTAAACACACAAACATTTTCAAAACATAATGTTAATGAGTAATTCGATTTAATTATATAAGCAATTTTTTCTTACAATCTGTTTTCAATCAGAACAATTTATCAATTTTTAACTAAAAACTCCATCTATTATAGCATTAAATCTAAATTTGAAAATCATTTTCCATTAGCTAATTTCTAAGGTAACCAATCAAGTATCTTGTTAGGAAGAGGTGAACATGATTATCTTATTTCTCCCCTTTTGAAAATGCTGTAACATCATCAAGATAATCTATAGGTAAATTAGGAATAATCAGGTCGCTTAATTCTCAAAACTACAAAAGGTCTGAAGAGTTACGTTGCCTTAATGTAATTAAATGCCTAGATTAAACACGAATATAAACGTGTTTTGATTATTTCATATTAAATAATCAATTTTCTGGTCTTTTGCACAACTTATGGCCTTTGCATTTGTAATTAACGATTTGCATTTGCTGATTAATTTTTGATAAAAAGGATTAAAAAAAGCATGCAAAGGTTATTGCTTCATGAATATTAAAGTA
>BPLR01001082.1:0-46303 GCA_021605095.1 Caerostris extrusa
AAGCTTAAGGTAGTTTGTATTTCGATGGGGAAACTTTTAATCTTACTTATTGCAAGTTAATATTAATTTTAAATAAATATTTGCATCATTACCAATTGAAATTTATCTTGTTTGAAAAGAGCTGAACAATATTCTTTTTTTACAGGTGATTTTTTTTCGATTCTGAATTTAATATCGTCCTAACATTTTTACATGTTATTTAGCAGATGCAAATTATAACGCTTCTTAAAAGTAAGTACTTTTAAGATATGTCTTCTCTTATATGCTCAATGTTAAGGGTATATATGAATTTATAGTTTACTTAGTTCTTATTGCTATTGTTGTATGGCATGCAAATCCATAACATTTTATTTCGTACGGAAAATGTTGTTGACATTACTAAAAAGTGTAACAAGTCAAATATTATTTCTATGATTTAATAAATGATTTTTAATTATATCATTGAAATAATGTTTTACTTGTTAAACTTTTTCTCAATTTTACTCTAAAAACGAATGTAATTTTGAGACTTTAGCAATTTATTTGCAGAATCTTAATTTTATTTTTAATTGGGAAATTAAAATTTTTAAAAATTCTTTAAAAGTATATATGTTAATTAAAAATTATTTTATGCAATTTATTAGCTAGACAAAAATAGGATTTTAATATGTGTTTCTGAATTTGTAGTTTGAAATGCATTTTTAATTTATGCTCTCTTTTTCTTAGGAATTGTCATATCTGTCAAATTCTGATTTCTTCAAGCAAATCTAAAGCGGTAGAATAAAGGAAAAAAGCCGCGAGATCACCTTCTTCGGAGACGCAAGAAGCGACAAGGATCTGGGAGGGAAATGTATACATATTTTCCATCAATACCAAATTGTTTCAAATGTCTAAAATTCAGTTGGGGTGCCAATGAATCTGCAAAAGAATATGAATGTGCATATATTTTTGTAATACATTTTTAATTATTTTTCAAATGCGTTTTTAGCCTCTTGACAGTATACCAGAAATTTATTTTTTATGTTTTATACTTATTACAATATGTTGATAACCAAAACATTGTAAGCCACAGAATTTTGGCATGTATTTTGCTTTCTGTAATATCAATATTTCCAAATCCATTTCTTCAAAATGACCTGTGATTTACAAAAGAATTTCTGTCGGTTACGGATACATTATTTTTTGTATGTATAGATAAAAAAATCTTTGTATTTAAATAATTTTGTATCAAATAGATTTTTCGCCATTAATTCTCTAAAAACCACAACATTTTGCGACGAATTTAGTTTCTCTTCTATTCATAATATGATAATATTTTTTTATGTTTAAAACACAAATCACAAAAATTCACTATTCAATGGAAGAAATCAGTTTCGAATACCGATTTAATTTTCTTGCTTACATACAAATACGTTATTTTTGACATTTTTCAGTTATAAAAAGATTACTCGTCAATATTTCTGCCCCAACAGTTTTAGCATATGATAAGGAAATTCGTTTTCCTAACGATTTATCAAAATTTTTACAATATAAATTCCTTTTATCGAACTGCTCTTTACATAGACGAAAGAACGTTATTTTCTGAGGAGGATTTGTTCTCCTTTTATATTTATAGTAGTAATTTTGCCGTTGTTTTATCACAAGGTTTAATACATTTATTATTTGTTCATTTTAAATTGCTTTTTTTATAAGTTTGACAGCAAAATATAATATTTTCGATAGCAAATAATTTTGTTCAATCATATTTTTTGTTATCTAGATAACATGATTTTTTTTTTCCAAATGGTCTTGAGACCATGCAAGTATGGCAAAATATATTTGTACATTCGAGGGAAGGGCTTGTATTAATATTAGCATTATATAAAGAGATAATATTTTAATTGCTATCTCTTTATATAATGCTATATATTTTTACAAAATGAGCATATTATTGTTAATTGTGAATTGCACAATGGAGCATATTATTTGATTTTTGAAAATAAATAATTGATTTTATAAATAAAAGATTGTTAGTTTTTTTATACATGTTACATGGCTGTTTACATGATGTTACATGTTTACATGTTACTGTGTACATTGATCATAAAAGAAACAATTTTATTATTTTTTCAGTAACTATAAAATAAAAATAGTAGAATTATATACGTACAGGTAAATGTGATTTATCCAATTGAAAAATATAAAAATAATAATAATTATTACGATTTGATTTAAAAATTAGAAATTAGTGAATTAATAAAAGCCAATAATGATTGAAATTGATTTAATAATATTATAAAATAAGAACAATTATTGATGAAAAATTAAAAATTATTTAGATTTAATTAAATTACATTTTCTAAATTGTATATATTTTTCATATAATATTTTCCTCAAATAACACTACGTTGATTTAATTTTAGAAATTTAAAAATCGTAATTACATTTTATGATATTGTTTATAGAGTACTGATGCCATTTTCTGATCTCGATTGACGATACATGGTACTGTATTTGATTCATGTAGAAATGCTTAGTATATATTTTATATTGTATACTTCAATAATATTGCAGTAGAATTTTTTTTTTTTTTTGATTATCTGTATTCCGTACGTTCATCACTAGAATGGAAATTGTAATAAATATTTGAATATGTTACATTCAAACGATATTACAGCCACATGAAATCTGGCTTTTCTAGTCAAACATCTCAGATGATATACTTGCAATTTAATGAAAGTTCAATAAGTAATTAATTTAAGACTTATTCAATAACTCAATTTCATGAAAAATTCTTATCTTCTTCTGTATTTGCAAACGTGTCTATTTAAAATCACGCCAATTTCAGATGTCATATTAATAAGAAAGGGACATAACTTAATTGAGACAATCTTCGATCGTTAATGTTTGGTGTCTTTTGAATGTTATCTCACATTTAATCCTAATTAATGAAAATTTAATGATAATAAGGCTTCCAAACAATCTTAGTTTGAATAACAGTTCTTGTTCTAATTCAATTATATATTTTTTAATTTGAGAAAATTCAATTTAAAAAAGAAATCAATATTTAATAATATTTTGTTTAAATTTGTATATAAATATTTATCTTGAATATTTTATGGTGAACATCAAGAAACCTAATAAAGCAACATAAATCCCAATCGAAAATAAAAGATTATTCTGACTGGTAACGGTATATGATGTTTGTGACGCGTATTAAAAATTATTCGAACTATTGTTTGAAGAAATATTTATGTGTGTATTTCTTCTTTAATTAAAAAATGCTATCGTTGTCATTTCTATATACTTTTGCACTTTTTTTATGATACTATTATTATTAATATCGCATTCTACTTGCCTGTATTATTACAAAAATCTCAAAAAAGGATATAAAGTAGTATGAGTAGCACAAGGGAATATGATATAAAAATAGAAATGTTCTTCTAGATTAATATTTTACAAGTACATTTCTATTTTTATCTAATAGAAAAAAAAATCTAACAATCAAATCAAATTTCAATGTAATTTAACACAGTCTCGCCTCCGCTCATCAAATTGATGTCTATGTCCAGAATTATCCACCCACTTAACACCTTAATAGCTTGCAAAAGAGATTATCTCTAAACTTTATCCTCTGTTTATTTAAAATAGCTGTCTTGAGATAAAAGGTAGTCCTCAGCATATGATTAGTTTAAGAAACTTTTCGTTGCTCGCATGTATGTGGCATCCCTGCAACAGAACATAAATCTCTAAAGGCCGAGTTACTAAACAAATAGTGAGGAAAACTTGAGATGGCTGCTCCCACAATCTTCTTCAATGTACAATCTTCAATGATGGGCTACAATCTTCAATTTGGGCAATGATCTTTTATGGGCTAGATTTACGACGATAACTTACACTGTGTGCCTACGTCTTGTAGCTCATTTATTTGCTAATTAAAAAGAAATAAAACCATTTAACTACTGATTCAGGGATTATCTAATCAATTTTTCTGTTCAAAAAGATTTTTAAATTTGTTTTTTTTTCGTAAATTGAAGCATTTTGACGTCTTTTTAATATATTACCTTATAAAGGTGTCGTTTTAAGTATAATCTAATTAGAATATTATTAAGTAAACAAAGATTAAGAAGAAATCGAAATATTTGTTAATTAATTAGACATTTTATTGTATATAAAAGAAGTTTTAATTTTTTTTTTGTTTAAATACAACTTGTCTTTTTTTAAATGATTTAAAAAAAAATTTCTAGATACATAATATCATAATTAAGGGAATAAATTTTTTTAGTATACATGAAAACTGCTTAAAATTAATATAACAGATTCTTTTGTTGAATGTAGCTAAAAACGCATAATACTATTATCTAAAATTTAAAGTGCAAAATAATATTATTTTAAATTTGAGTTTTTACTAATAAAAGATGTTAAATTTAATAAAAAATGTGTTACATTATTTTTATTTCTTTTATTGAAAAACATATGTTTATATAAGAATTATTTGGTAGATAAATATTTTTAAATGATTGAAAACATCCAACTACAAATATCTATTTATTTGTACTTTCAGACACGTATCATCACAGTATAATGCCAAGTCGAATCTCAAACTCACTTTATCATAACATTCAAAAATTGCTTCAGTTGTAAGCTTCCAACATAACTTCAATATTAAACTCATTCCTAAGTTAAATATTATAAAGATATATATTAGAGAATAAGACATTTTTATCGATCAATTTTGGTTTGAAAATTATTTTAAACTTTATTCGATGAAAAATTAAATTTTATAAATTCTAATGTACTTTGATGAATTCGTGAAGGCGATGAAATAGATGAGAAGAATCTAAAATCAAGATTTTTATTGGATATTATGAAAAAAAAATTCAATTTACTGTTTATCATTCGGAATTATTTAGATCTATTCATAGAATATAGTACATTCATTTTTAGAAGTGTTTTTAAATATTATTTATTATTTTTGTTTATTCTTTATTACATATATTTTTTTAAAACAAAGATTTTACTACATTTAAATTTATTGAAAATAATTTCCGTTTGGAGTTTCCTTATTAAAACTAATTCATGTATATATATATTTCAATTTTGTTCTACTTAACAAATTAAAGGTTTGGTATTAATTTAAGAATATTTATATCAAAAATCCATTAAGTAAGCGTTTTGTTAGGTTTTACTTATGTTATTTGGACTTCAAAATAATAATTTATTATTTTAAAGTCTAGTACTTGATTTTATTGATTTTATTTCTTGGTAAATATTTTTTAATGTTCTTGCATTGAATTAATGTAAATGTATTGAGGAAAGCCATGTCTTTGGCTTTACAAAAGAAAAAAAGAATCCCATTGCTTTTATAAATTCAGTCCCGTGAGATATTTCTTTCCATTGCCACATAAGGTGTCTTCCTATTGTTAAGGTAATCTTCTTCACAAGCTTTTTAAAACTCAACACCTTAACGCAAACCGTAAGCATTCAATAGCATCTTTTTCACGGTCGAACGACAAACTGGCCTCTTTTGCATTTGTGCCAGAGTAGCTTTGTACTTTTAAAATGGAATGAATCGGAAAAGTGAAACGATGTCATTGTTATTCAACTTTTTTCCCTCCTTTCAGTTCGTTTTCTTTTCGTTTTTAGTACAATCGTTGTTTGAATTCACTCTTTATTTCTTCGTCTGGCAAAGAAAATCCATCGTATATATATATATATATATATATATATATATGTATATTCATTTTATAATCATAAAAAAAAATCTATTTACTAATCATAACTCAGAATTATTTAGATCTGTTCATAGAATATTAGTAGTTAATTATACTTTTAGGAGAATTATTAATATTATTATGAAAAATTTTTTGATTACTTTTTTTATTACATTTATTTAAAAAAAAAAAGAATTTTCTATACTTAAATTTATTAAAAATAATGCTCGTTTGGAGTTTTCCTATTAAAAATAATGCTCGTTTGGAGTTTTCCTATTAAAAATAATGCTCGTTTGGAGTTTTCCTATTAAAACTAATTTATGTATATACGGTTCAAATTTTTTTCTACCTAACAAGTTTAAGATTTTGTACTAATTTAAAAATGCTGTTGTTGTTGTTATAATGCAGGTGGCAATGCAGTGATAGTAAATATTTATGCCATGAGCAAGGGCCGCATCGCTGTTACTCATTTAGAATCACCCAGGGGGCACGTGTAACTTGAAGATATGCTAACTTAAGAATATTTATATCAAAAATCTATTATGAAAGAATTTTTAAGTTATACTTATTTAATTATATTATTTGGACTTTTTAAAATAATAGGTACTTGGTTTTATTTCTTGGTGAATTATTTTTAATGTTCTTGCATTGAATTAATATAAATGTCTTGAAGAAAGTCGTATCTTAAGTATCGTAAGAAAAAAAGAATTATTTTGCTTTTATAAATTCAGTCTCGAGAGAGATTTCTTTCCATTCTCACATAAGGTGTCTTCCTATTGTTAAGGTAATCTTCTTCACAAGCTTTTTAAAACTCAACACCTTCACGCAAACCGTAAGCATTCAATAGCGTCTCTTTCACGGTCGAACGACAAACTGGCGTCTTTTGCATTTGTGCCAGAGTAGCTTTGTAGTTTTAAAATGGAATGAATCGAAAAAGTGAAACGCTGTCATTGTTATTCAACGCTTTTTTCCTTTCAGTATTTTCAGTATTTTCTTTTCCTTTTTAGTACAATCGTTACTTGCATGCACTCTTTATTTCTTCGTTTGGCAAAGAAAATCCTCAGCACAATTTTTTTTTCCCCATTTTATAAAATTAGAACGATAAAAAAGTGTACACTCTTTGTTTTTATAGCTTTCTTCCTTTTCAATCGGATAATCTAAATTTAAATGACTGGATTCACAATTATTTTATTGTCTCCATTTGGAAACATTTTGGAAAAGAAGAAGTTGAAATTGAAGATTTCTGTGTTGTTGAATTAGGTGTAATGGTGTATCATTTTGAAAGAAGGAAATATTTTGAATTTGATCTGCAGAAATAAAGACGTATCATTATATACCACGAGAATGCAATTTCTTTACTAAATTATGTGGGTAATAAAACTAAATCTATTATATTACTGCAGACAGAAATAAACTTAATTAAAACGCTTCTTTATCTGTATTTCAAATTTATGAAAGTGCAGGTATTATATTTTATGACAAATTTAGTAACCTGCATGATATTTAGTATAGTATATATCTTAGATAATAGAAAGGATCTACGTGCATCGAACTATGCATATATGATTATACATACACATTTAAAATTCATAAAAATACATGAGTTGTGCATTGAATTCTTATATGGATTATAAGCTTTATCAAATACAAAATTTAATTTGACAATTAAAGATAATCAATCTATGAACCAAATTGAACAGAAAGTAATTTATCAACAAACTTCAAATAAACTTAATTTAACAAGTTTCGTTTAATTTTTTTTTTTTTTTTTTTTTTTTACATTAAGATAATTTTATGTTTCAGAAAATCCTTAGAAATTCATTATTAATAAGATTTTAAACTATTTGCAGGATATATCGGTATCTATTCAAAAGGTTTTTTTTATTATACTTTAATTAAAATTAAATACCAATATATTCGATATCAAAAGTTTTTAACTTATTTTTTAACAAATATTGAGAGAATTATGTATTAAAAAATATATTTTATTTTAGATTTTAAAGTGCTAAACAAGAAACATAAAATTGTATGCATATAATTAAATTTATAAAGATATATACACGATATTTAATAGTTGAAATTACATCATTTATAGTGGAATTTTAAAATATTTTTACAATATTTAAGGATTAGAATAAAAAGGAGGTATAAAAATAAAGGTTTGAATTTGTTACGTTAAAAGTAGTATCTTACACAGATTTATTTGTTTAAAAGTAGTATCCTAAACAGATTTATTGGTTTAAAACTAGTACCTTAAACAGAATGAACTTCCTGAAGTAATGACTGAAGTAACATTTATTCGTAGATTCATGTAGGGTGAAATTTAGGGATACAAAACGGAATTTGCAAAGTAAAGACGTTTTAGCCAGTATTTTATTGCTGCTCTATTCCTGGAGAGAAAGGATAAAGGAATTGGAAGGCAGCGAAAGTTTTCCTGCGACCTAACTCTTCCAATATGATCATCTTTACGTTCTACTGCACCCAACGGAATTCGATTACTGGATGACACATCCCTAACAGTTTTATTCGTTCCTATGTGTTTGAAAACTCAGTACACGAAGTTGATAGCACGTAGCGTGATATAATATATTGATTGAATAGCTATGTGTGGAAAGGAGATGTACAGTACAGAAATATATAAATACAGCAGTAACACTTTATATAATAGACTACTTGTATTATACATGTTATTGTGTTATATTAGAAATATATATTATTTGAAAAAAGAGATAACTTTTAGAAGTGTTCTTTAATGGTTAAATTGTATTTTTTGTTAATTGTTAATTGTATTTTATAAATTTTAAATATATTTGTCAATATGTAGATACCTCCATTTTCAATATATAGACTATGTGCCTCATAAATTATTGATATCATTAGAATGATGCCGTTGCTAAGTGTCAACGGTACGTCATGTAACAGTATATCCTCAAAAATAATCATAATAAGGATAAAATAATCGGTTTTCGAGAAGACATTCAATGGTATATTCATCGCTTTTAGAGGAGCTAAAACCAATCAGCCTCACTGTAGAAGAGAAAGCATGTTAAAATTTCTATCATGTCTACCCATTTTTTTTACCATGTACAAGACTATTCAAACCTCGATACGAAACTGGAATTCTATAAAAAATATCTAAAGGTCAGATAATCCCTGTAGTTCGCAGAATGATGAATACTTTCAGATTAATATTAATCATTTTGTTTGACAAAAATAACTCAGTTTAAACTCTTGACCACAGAGAGCGGTCTTGTTTCTTCTAAAGGATGAAAAAGGAGAGGTATTAATTGTAAAATGATGCAATTATTCCCTAATTATTAATATCTGTAAATTTTCAACATGTCGCCACCATGTTCCAATATTGAGTTCAGATGGGTATGATGCAGGAAACAGCAGATAGTGGAATGATCGCTACCTGCAAACGTATGGTATATTTCACTACTGGTAAAAACTGGAACTTTTTTTTATAGACCTGTGATTTGAGTAACTCCACAACGCGAAATTATGGGGTTTAAAATATGGTGATATTGCCATTTAAGTCTTCTATGCCTGCTCAAAAGTCCTTTCAAAGCACCATTCAAGAACAATGTGTTTAATCCGCAATACACAAAGACTTCTGGCTGAAACTATACTTCAACATACTCGTAAGGGTAATGTCGAAATGCAGCAATTTTCAGAATTAAATCATCTGGCGAGAAATGTGCATGATCCATCCATAAAATTTTAAATATCCTCTTTTTAGTACTACTTCTAGTATTTTATTGATTTAATCATCTTTCTCTTTTTTTTGAAACTCTCTACTGTGCAAATGCTTCGCGCTTTAGTTCACTTTCTATCAGCAGTTGCTAAACATGCAGGGTTCTCTACGGATATTTTAATAATGTCATACGGATGAATTTCCAAACTAAAATATTAGATATGTCAGATGACGCTAGATGAAAAATTAAAAACATGTATGGTGCATTTTGCAGTTATGTTAGTACCATGACCTGCCATTAGTTTTACGCATAAAATATATACAGGCAGTATTCAACTCGCGCATTGTGTGAACGATATTAACATAATACTAAATGGAATTATCTTAATTAAAAATAATATTTTAATTATAATTAATATTTTCGATTTATTACTTAGAATTATTAAAATTATTTAATTTAATTAAAATCCACATTTCATGGAATTATTAATGATAACTATTATAATTATTTAATTAGTATTATTATCTTGAGGTACTTTTTTTCGTGTCTCACCAACTCCCATACCATGGTGAATTTTTGTCTTTATCTACAATCTGCCTACAATCTTTCCAACACATACATGATTTTTATCGCGTTTTACATTCGCACCGAATGTTTAAAACTTAATGCATACCAAACCCACGCTTTTATGCAGTCGATTTAATTACATTATACTGGCTATAAACATAATTTCATGGACTAATTGACACCCATCAAATAACTATTGGTTGTCACTGGAAGACCCTTATGTACAATGTACAATAGCCACAGTGTTTCCTCATCTTTGAAAATAATAAATACAAAGTAAGCCTTAGCGGATTTCGATCTATCCTGCAAGCTTGCTGACCATGTTACCAGGGAATCAAACATTGTGTTGACATCACTAATTAAGAATTAAAATTTATTATATATTGTTAAATTATTACCAATGATAATTTAACTATTTTATATGTATCATTTTGAATTATTTTACCACAATTTAAAATCTGTTTGAATTTTTAAAATAAGTGAATTTTAAAATAAGTGTATTATGGAGAACAAGTTCTTACACATGGCAGTTGATGCACCATGGTACATGCGAAATAATGACATTTTTTGCTGCTTTGGCATAACTACCGTTAAAAATTTATTCACAAAATTAGCCACAAATTTTTATAATAACTCTCCTAACAATTCAAAATCCTTTAGTTAAATGATTACCTGATTATGGCATAACACTACCTATAAACAATAAACGTCCGCTCAACTCTCTGAAAATACTAAATACACTCATGTCCATAAATTAAGGATAATTCAGAATCACACAGAAATTGAACTCTAAAATAAAAATTTTACCTGTAGAACTATCACACACATCTTGAAGAAGAATATGCAAATTACAGGAAACCACCAGATGGCGCGATAGTACGTCACAATGACGAGAGTGTAAGAGAGGGTTATATAAGGAATGGTGGCAAAGAAGTAAAATTGTTCAAAAGAGCTTTAAAAAAGCCTTTCAGTGCAATAACCGCATAGTTATAGCACAAAGGAAGCATTTGGATGATTTTTACGTGGTGGAATTATCGGACGACTGGAATGTGGACGTAACCAGCTGGAAGTATCCGAGGAACTTGGAATCACCCAGAGTGTCATCTCCAGTCTTTGGCAACGATTCCAAGAGGATGGTACTGTGGTAGATGTTACAGCACAGGTCGCCCTCGAGTTACAATGCCGAATGAGGACCGGTATTTAGCAGTTACAGCCAAAAGAAACAGATGGAGCACAGCATCAGACCTGTTTCGTCAGCTCTCTTCAGCTACCGGTACGACAGTTTCAAGGCAGACCGTGTACAGACGCTTAGGGCACATTGGTCTATATGCTCGTAGGCCTGTCAGATGTGTTCCACTTACTTACCGCAACTCACTGTCGCCTGCGATTAACCTGGAGTAGAGAGCATGCATTGTGGACACCGCAACAGTGGTCTGGTGCGATGTTTTCCGACGAGTCCAGGTTTAGTTTGCAGTCTGATTCTCGCCGGACTTTCATATGGAGAGCGCCAGGTACCCGTTACCAGCAAGAGAACACCATTGAACGACAGCGTTATGGTGGTGCAGGGTGGCTCGTTTGGGGAAGGAATTATTCTTGGTTCCAGAACTGACCTGCATGTTCAGAGTGTAACGATGACAGGCCACATCTATCGGGATGTCATTCTGGAACAACATGTACATTTGTTTCGGGGCACCATGGGTGCTGAATTTCTGTTCATGGATGACAACGCCCGTCCTCACCGTAAAACATTGTAGACGAATGCCTTCAATTGGAGAATATCACCGTATGGATTGGCCAGCATACTCACCGGACTTGAAACCAATAGAGCATATGTGGGATATGCTTGGCCGACGAATTGCAGCCCATCAACCCCCTCCCACCTGTCAACCGGAACTTCGGAGGGCATTGCTTGATGAGTGGTGTAATATTCCACAAGATCAGATTGATAATTTGATACTCAGCATGCCTAGACGTTGTAAGGCCTGTATTGCATCGTCCGGGAGACATACTCCATATTAACCATCATACTAACCATGTTATACTGTTTTTTGTAAATATGTTCTTTTTTAAATTTGCACCAGGGAGTAAAAATCGCAATTTTTATTAATTATGTCAAACATATAGCATCTTTTGCTCCTTACCTTTTGTTTAATAAATAGACTTTACAAATAAGTCAAATTTGTTTTGCTTCTGTCTCTCTTCTTTGCCTGAACTTCATTATCCTTAATTTATGGACATGTGTGTAAATAAATATTTTATTCAACTCTCTCAATATGTTTATTTTTATTTTTATTTTTTTTTTTTATTTTCTTTCACTTCAATTTCTGAGCAAGCCATCTCTCTTATCATTTTTTCCAAAGGAACCACCACGATAGAGGTATATGGAAGGCTAAAGCTGCCAAAATACCACAAATGTCAAACTGTCTTGTTCACCTTTATGTTATTTTCTTTAAACTCCTTTTAAGTAATAACTAACCTCAATCCAATGATATTAAGATTAGTCTTTAAGCAGACAACCCAAAGTTTCTTAGCAAATAAAAACTCGTATCACATTACACGCATCCTTCAAGATTTACGACACCTTGAGGATTCATTAATCAAATTGAAATGGAAAATGTTAATGAACAGAAGCAGTGTTTACCAATAAAAATAAATATATATCACCTTTTACAATAACCATAAATAATCATTATAAATAGCAGAATTAATCACCATAATCTTATAATCCTCATAAATATCATCTTTCGCAATAGCCCTGTTACTTGGAATGAAACTTGTAATTTGGGAATTATACTGGACCGAAGACTGCCCTGTCATACCAATAGTCTTTGAAATATATTAAATCAAACTCGATAATAAGTATTTATTCAACAATCATTTTTAAAATTGTCTCTTGCTATTAAATCTTTAATTTACATGTATTACACGCGTCTAATAATTACCTAATGTTATTCAGGTTTATGTCTCTGCATCAAGTACAATTAAAGAAATAATTCAAAAACTTGATGATAAAGTTCTACATGAACAATTATGAATTCCCTTTAGTATTTTTAGAAATGAAGACTAAAGAAATGCCATCATTGTCATTCTTAGTATCCCTCCTTAAATGTTCTTCCAAATTATCGTACTTCCCTGTTGGAAAATAGGAAACGACGAAGACGTCTTCCTAATATTATAATTAAATAATTCCAATTAACTGATGATTTCTTTCTCAAGTTCCTATAATACAAAGCAGGCTTACTTATCCGTCCTGACTATTGGTACAGGTTCGAATAACGGCTGTGGCATGGATGTTTGTTAGAATTCGGAATCCACCTTTAACTGTAGGTATCGGTCTAATTAGCCTAAAATGTGCACAAAATGACCGTAGAGTGACAAACCAAATAAATAAAATCTTGCCATTTAATTCTTTCTTCCACTGCTCTGCAAATAACATATCCCTCTTTCTTAATTATTTCCAATTTTTCCATTGAATTTGTACTTTTTAAAAATGTTTCCTAATAACTCATTGAGCAATACATCAAAGCACTCGTTCTCTCTGGAAACAAACAAACACGCAAACAAAAAAAAAAAAAAAAAAAACAGGAGTTAAATTTTTGGAGAACGACCAATTTAATCGGTAACTGCAAAACTAATACCACAACTTAAATTTTTTGTAGAATAGTCATGAAAAATGATACAAAAGCGTTAATCGTTCAAAGTCTTTTTAGATTATCTTTTAAAATCCTTCTTTAGAGGATTAATTCCTTGGGCTTCTTAACCGAAGCTGATATTCTTCAGAAACCAGAAGTAATCTCACTCAATCTTGTTTTGTTTGTTTGTTTTGTTATTTTGCTTGTTAGGCTGTCTTAGTTTTTTTTTTTTTTAAATAAATTCCTCCATTAATTGGGAGGATTAAAACATTCGTAGATTTTCTTTGAGGATAAGGGCAAAACACTTTTATCCGATTCTGTGAGTATTTGTTACGAACTATGGTAATAAAAATGAGAAACACTCTCTAATGTTTTTATCATGGAAGGGTCACATACCTTTATAGTATATGGATAAAAAAGAAAAAAATAGCATTTGAAAATTTCAATGTTTTTTTTTCATCTATCGTATTTATACGATGCATTGCAAAAAGTATCTCAGGAGAAATTTTTATGCATTGTGTCACAGGTGTCCTTCCAGCTACACGCAGAATCCTCTATTGATCCCATGTACCATACGATGTGGACATTAGCTGCAGATGTTGAAAATTCACCTTCATGTAATTCCACAAGTCATGTTTATTGATTGAATCAAAGTTTGATCTTTTACCCTTTCTTTTACGTTTTGAAGACTTTGTTGGCTGAAAGAGAAATATGGAAAATTTCTAGTTTTCCCAAGAACAGGTTTTCCCCAAAAAGTAAATGTTGGTTAGAAATGTCGCTTTAGAAAGTTAAAGATTTAAACTTTGCATAATATAATATTAAAATCACAATTTTTTTTCCTGAATTCAATGTATAACAATGAATGATTCATCATACCATTTTCCTTTTCTATTAATATTATTTTTTTTTTTTTATTTGTGCAATGAAAGTATTATCGATTTTCTGTACACTTTTTTATTCCAAGTCGAAGTTATTATATTTATTTATTTTGCTATAATTATTGATGATATATTTCATTAACTATGATCGGTGACAGATTAATGAGAAAAGTATACATAAATAAATGATTTGAAACATTTGATATTACTTAATAAATTTAGTCTTAAGTTACCTAGATATATATTGATAATTTGAATAAAAATAAATTCATGTAAAATGTACATTCAGTGTATTTTATTACATTGAAAATGAATTATTTAATACATAAAAATTTATTTAATATCATATTAACTTAAAATAGAAATATTTATGTTTAATATAATTTATTCTTTCATGCTAGAATAAACTATAATTCTAAAATCGAATATATTTAACTTTTAATGCTGTTTATAGTTTGTCTTATAATTAATTATACCACTGAGAAGTGTTAATCAGTATTTTTTGTTTTATAGGTATTTTTTTTGTTTTTAAATTATTAAACTTATTTACAAAATTATATTTAAAGTTTTATTTTATCTATCTATCAAGTTAATCATTTTGTTATAACTTGTAACTTTGGAATAACTTTTGAAATAATTTTTGCGATAGTAAAAAAAATATATATATTAAGTGTCATATATCTATTCAAATGCTAGTTCAAAGAATCTATTTTCCATTAATCACTTTCAACAAGATTTATTTGTTTTTCCTTAACTAAGAAAGCTGGAGAATTTATGATTTTTAACATAAAAATATACTGTATCAATAGTAACTTAACTTTTAAATATTTTTGCCTATACACAGTTATATTTTTTGTCGTTGTTTTGATTTTTAGAGGTGATTAATTGCTGCGTATGCAAAGACAATTTCTTTTTAAAGACATAGATAAATTTGTAGGTTTTTGTGAGACTTAAGAGATGTTCACATTTTTTTAAAATTACTTTATTATATTTTTCGAAACAATGGTCTAATACGGTACGATTCACAAATACGACTTGAGAAAAACGTAACTGCATCATCTGCATTTAAATGATTTAGTTTTTAGTATATGGGTGCTATATTCTCACATATTAACTGTTTTATACATTTAAATTAGCAGCCTTAAGAATGAATCAAAATTTGAAGATGACGTTTCTACTTGTTTTTAACGGATTTTTAAGACTAATGAGAAATTATTCACATTTCACTTCAGAAACTAGCTAATCGGTTAAAATTTTATGATATTGACTGATGAGCTCTGGGTATTGCAAACTGTCAATTGGAAATCTAATAATATTTCACTAATTAATAAGTGTGTGAAAATTGATTGAGCAAAAATATTTTGAACAAGAATAAAGCGATTATTTTCTTTATATATATTCTTTTGGGACATGATGGAGCCTCGGGTTAGAATCATGCAGGTGAAAAAAAAGTTATTTGTAGTGGTTTGAATACACCTTGAACTGTAGGTTCATGACACTGGTAGAGCGTTGGCTGTAGGGATGGCTTTCGAAATAAAACGTCTCATGTTTCAAAATCTGCCAGTAGGGTCGGCAGTCGGCTTTTCCTTTCCATTAATCACTTTCATCTTTACAAGATTTATTTGTTTCCTTATTTTATCTGGTATATTTTTAGTGGAAAAAAAATCGTTTTATCTGTTCTATCAGAATAATTTATGTTATATTTTAATTTTTTCTTTTTTATTCGACAAAAAATGAATAGGAACTGTATCAATTAACTTAAGTCGCCTCATTATATTCACGGCTTTAAATAATTTATATGCTGTTTCATTTAAATTTGTTCATAAAATAAATAAAAATGATTAAATTTGTCACTTACAATTTATTTTTTTCTAGCTAATAGTTCAATACAGGAGGAAATTTTTTATCAGTAAAATGTTAAAAATTTTTTTAAAAAATAAGCATTTGTTTTATTGAATAGAAAGAATCTAATATCGTCAAACATAATATAATATCGTTCAGAGTTAAACTAATACTATAGGGGCCTGCCAAATTTATTTGAAATGTTATACATTTCATACGAAACTATTTTTTTAATTACATTTATATTTGTTATACTCATATATATTTCATATTTGTTTTACTTTTACACATATTTAAGATTTACTACATAATCTATTAATGCTATTTTTTTATTTAAAATGAATTTTAAATAAATATATTTTTTTTTGGAGTTTTAATATGAAAAAGTACATTTAGGATTCATTAAAGATTTTCCATTATATATATTTAAAGACGATTTGCAATAAATTCACAGATATAATTAACAGTGTATTTAAAAAAAAAATTATTATATTATTATTTTAATCGAATTAATAATATAAATATAATGAATTCTTTTGTTTTATTCAAGTAAATTAGATAGCATTCAAAAGATTATATTAGATTCTAATTTTATTTTTCATTTATATCAGCATTAATTATTATTATGAGAAACAATTTCTATAATTCCTTTTTAGAGAAACATTTCTTTGTTTTTCCGACATTAAACATGTGTTTATTACATTTTTCACATACCTTCATCACATCACGTTTATTACATTTATTTCTGAATACATATAACTCATACGAAAAAAAAATTAATCAATATAACTTACGACTTTACGTCCATTATATCAGATTGTTTGAATTTTATGAAGTTAACATGTATTAATTCATATCCACGTGTGGAAACTATAGAAGTGTCAGTATTAAAAATTGGGGATCCTTCTAGTACAATTTTTATAAGATGATCTAAGGTTTATATTGCACATAATGCGAAATTTCAGAGAAAAATATCTCTTGTTTTAGCTTATGAAATTATTAATATACAAAATATTTGTATTGTCTGATATCTATATAATCATATAAGATTTATATTTAAGAAAAGGATTAAAACTTGTGCATGTAAATACTTAGAGGTTCATTCTATGAAATAAAAAATAAAAATGTCTATTTTTATGTATTTCAATAAATAAAAGGCATTTAACAAAAACAGAAAATAATAAACAAAAATAAACAAAATAATTTCTATATAGCAAATAATAATAATAATAATAATAAAATTAAGCAAAAAGCAATAATAAAAAAAATTATAACTTTCATTTGTCATCAATTTTAAATTGCATACTAAATTGAAGATTAACTCACATTATCAGCAATTGAACTTACAAAAAACAATTAAATGCATAATACTTCAATTACCATTTAAGGATATTATGGATGAATGTTATAAATGGAAAATAAGATAATTTCATTCAACATAAAAAAGAAAAACTACGTTCCGTTTTGTTTCCTTAGAATATTACAATTCGCAAACACAATCTATGTTATTATTTAGCGCATATTCCAACAATTGTTCATTTACAATGAACTACAATAAAAACGAGATAATACGTTTTCAAAATGCTACAATAGGAAATATGTTATTCTATCTATTTATGTTCAGATGTCGTATAATCTATTATTGCATCGGCTTATTAGGTTTGAGGAAATGTATTGCATTTTCTTCTTGCGGGGGCGTCATCAATGGACATGAAGTATTACTTCGTGAATGTCGATAGAAAATCGAAAATAATCTCGATGTAATAATGCATATTTAATGATGCACAATATAACGAAAGGTGGAACAATTATTTATGACCTATTATTTCCTGGAATAGTGGAAAAATTTATAATGTGCATAAGACTCCATTAATTGAGTTAAATTATAGGCCCATGCAAATGGTGAAAGTATATAATAGGCTTTTTATTACAAATGATTTCATGAATATAAAATACATTTTTTTGTCTTCAGATATATTTTGTCTCTTATAAAAATAGGTTCTTACAACGCATTATTTTACATAAAAATACTGGGAAAAAGAACAAAAGCTCATTTTTCTTTCCAAACTTTTCAATACATATTTTAAACAAGTAGGAAATCAATGCGTGAACTTAACATTTTTTGTATTACGTGAATGCTACATAAAAACGATTTTGTAAGATTTTAAATACAAAAATTTATACTTCATCCGACAGAAAGGAAAATAGAAAATTATAAATCACCTGAGAACTAATTAGTTTCAACGAGACATCTTATTATAAAACGCTTGTTCGAGCTGTTATGCTAAAATTTATGTAATTTCCTACATTGCAGTAAATGGTTTAATAAGTAGTCTGCAAAAGGTATGTTTTTATGAATTTTATATGAATTCTAATATGTATATTCAATATGAATTCTATATTCACAAGCAGTTGTTTAGTAAAATATATAAGGAAGCAATATTTCTCCAAGCCAATAAGAACGATTAGAAATAGAAACGTGAATCTATCATGTGAGTTCTGTTCAAGTGACAAAAAAATACTAGCGTTAAAAACACACTAATCATAACTTTGCAAATTTAAAAATTAAGGTTTGTGTTTAATTATACGAAGGTACATGCCTTCAATGATTTTAAATATTTTAATGAAAATAAAAATAAACTACAATAAAACATTTTAAAATGTGGAGGAAATCAAAACTTATCTCTTTAAGGAGAAAACATTTTTTTTTCTTTCTAATGCAGCTGGCAAACACAGACGTCTTAAGGCAAGTGCTGCACAGACGTACTAACTTTGCATTACCCATGGGGCGCATGTAACTTGAAGATAAGCTACGGACGCGGAGTAACAATGCCACCGCAACGCTCTGCGATCCTATTAGACCGGGACCTACTTTTTAAAGGGATTACGAAACACTACAAATAACCATGGCACCGCCGGGATTTGAACCCGAAACCTGTGGTAACCAGCGCCAGGGCGCTAGCCTCTTGGCCATCAGGCCCCAAGGAGAAAACATAAAAAATTGCATTTCACAATAATCGGGTCATTAAGTAAATGTAATTCTCAAGGAGTTCCTCTGCCACCAACACAAAAATTAGCGTTTACTCGTTATTTAAATCGTCTGAGTGATGAATACATCCCAAGTTTGTTCATATGCTTTTTTTTTTTTTTTCCCGCTCACATTTGCGTGAAAAAAAAAGTGAGAGATATATTTGCAAATAAAATTTTGTTTTTTTATATGTAAATGAATGAAAAAAATTTTTTTGAAAAGGGAATTTTAATGTAGTAATATAATAGGTTTCGATTAAACGCAAAGTCTGGTTATCAAAATTAGATTTTCAGTTTTCATAATAAGACCCAGCCTTTTTTTTTTTTTCTTTTTCAATTCATAAATTTGAGATTCATTTTCGCGGTGATAAACAACGATCTCCAGAATGATATTTGATAAATGTATAACCAAAAATATCATTCTTATGGTATCAAAGTAATATATAAATCTTATTAAAATTTATAGAAAGAATATGTCATTAACTATTATCGTCGTTACTAAAACTATATAAAACATACTTTATTAAAACTTTAATATTTTATAAAAGTAAAACATTTTCTGGTCATATTAAGTATTTATTAATATTGTATTATTATTTTTAATTAACAATTATTAAATTTATTTTAAAAATAAATTTTCAATTTTATAAAAAATATTAATAATTATACGAAAATAGTGTTTTCAAATATTATTCACTTATTTTGATTATTAGTATTATTATTATTTGTAGTCTGAATGCTTCATAATTGAAAAAAAAAATTGTACAAAAAGAATAAAACTATTTTTTACTGACTTTTCGACTAAAATTTATTTTTCAGCCTGTTATTCTTGGCGTAAAATCATATACATTAAAAAAGAAAAAATTCATATTATAAATTAATCAAGGAACGAAAAAAATTTAATTTAACAAATTAATTTAGCGAATTCAATGAAGTTAAATAAATTATTTATGTTCAAAAATCAAATGTAAATCAATGTTCTTATATATTAAATGTTTTTAATTAAACATAAATGCTTATTTAATTCTATATAATGTATGAATATCATTCTCTTTGCTTTAAATATATGCATATATGTATTTTAATATTTATGTATAGCTTTATATCAATGTATTACACATTTTTATTCAAAGTTTCTTTTCATAAATGGATATATACATATGTAAAAACATATCCGTTGTATCTTTTATCCTCGTATTTGTCCATTCAAAAGCACTCATGCCATTACCTCGGACGTACCATACAAAGCTAGTCCATCTAAATAGCTGACCACATCTCTCTCATATGCGAAGAGGCTTTGAAGAACGAGGGTTCT
Source organism: Caerostris extrusa (assembly GCA_021605095.1). NCBI lineage: Eukaryota > Metazoa > Arthropoda > Arachnida > Araneae > Araneidae > Caerostris > Caerostris extrusa. The sequence goes on from BPLR01001082.1 coordinate 20,632, forward strand.
TCTCTTTGTAGTCTTCTCAGTAATCCATTACAGATGTCTACCAGTTTCAGTGACAGTTCAATACATATTCCATTGGACTACATCATATCCATTCATGCCTGGCCTAATGCGTGAATGGGATTTTCCAAAACGGAAGTCAAATACATTAAAAGTTCAACTTATGTATCTTTGAATAACAGAAAAAAGCAACATTTCGTTTCGCATTCATAAAAACTTTTCGTAAAAAATAATTATAAATAAAAATAATATTACTAATGATAATAATAACAATTTTAGTTTTCAGTTTCACCATTTTAGTTAAGGACTGATTGTTATTTGCTTGTTGTTGATTGTTATTTGTTATATTTTTTTTGTAAAAAAAAAATGGTATGCAAAACAAGATTTGTTGTATAATAGTTAATTGTAAAACAATGGCAATAAAACTTCATGAATTTGTTCTTTAAGAAAACTACTTAAGATCCCATTAGTTCATATACAACACACATATTTAGTACTGTTAAGTGGTTGGCAATGGCAATGTGCTATCCCTTTCGACTTTTTCGGATGTCGTTATGAGAATATTAGGATTGCTTGACTTAACACTATAACTTATGTATCGTAAATAGTACATCAAATGCGGAAAAATTAATTCATTCATGTATTAAACTGCATGGTAAAAACATTTTATTAATGAATTTAATTCCCTTAATTTAATTAAAATTAGTCAATACATCTGATACTTTTTTTATACTTAATTAAATTGCCATTAAAAATAAATCATAAAGTTTTATAATACATAATTAAAACCTTAAACTAACCTTAACTTTAAGGTTTAATAAGATTAAAACCTTATAAAACCCTAAGGTTTTATATACGTATACATATGTAAACTAAAATTATTACAGCATTTATTTATAAAAATAATATCGCTAGCTTAAAAATAACTTAAATATAATCAATCATCGATTTTATAACATCTGTTTATTAGAAAACTGGTATTTCTCACTTAATCAATATTTATTTTTAAGTCCAATCAAATTGCTAATTTTATGCATTTATTTTCTCTTATCGAAGAATATCCATTTTATTTTCCAAATCTCAAGGGATATCGTCAACTGTATAAATTTCTCAACCCCTGCCTGTTTACCTCTCTTGATACAGGGGGGGGGAGTCATCAACCTTGGATGGAGTGTTGATTCGGGTCAAGAACTTCGCTGAAGTCTGTCAACAACAAACACGCTCTTGTTTGCTCAAAACCGCTCAACACTCTCTGGTCGTCCTCTTTCCGATGGAGGTGATGAAAGAAATAGACATTAACTAATATACCTGACCTTGACACGTTTTGTTGCATCTACTGATATTGATTTTTTGTCGTATTAATAGAGTTTATATTGAAATAGTTTTCCAACCTGATGATTTCATTCATTATGATATCATGAATAATGTTAATTTTGTTATGTTTGTATGTGATACTTGAAAATAATAATGAGGCCAATTAATTGATAGAGTTTTGAATGGTGTTTAGCGAATAATTGATTGAGTTTTTTCAGTAAACGTGGTAATAAAAAATTGGGGAAAAGGGAGTTTAAATTAGATTTAGTTAAAAATGTCCATTTCCTCAAGATTTAATTAATTCGGAAAACAAGTTGTGAAGACACTAGTATGAAATTTTTTTTTTCAATATAAATGTTAATAATATTTTTTTAAATTTTCTTAATTTAATTTTTTAAAAATATTTATTGTTTTTAAATTTTTTCAAGTATAAATAAACTTATAGAAGATAATTCAAATTTTTTAAATACATATTTGACGAGAAAGACAATAATGGAGGTGAATTGTATATTGGTGTCCAAAAGTTAAGGAACAAAATGAACACAACAGAAACTTGTACTTTATTTAAAATTAGTAGAAATCTCAGAGAACAGTTAAAAAAAAAGACACATCTAAAAATTTTCAAAGTAAATTCACAATAAATATTTAAATAAACTCATGTTTGTGAAAATTGCAACATCATGACGGACTTACGCGAGTGAGCGGAAATTTTCAGGAAATGCAAATTAGCGCATGATATGCAAATTGTTAGAGTTTCAAATCCGTAGCGCATGCGCATGCTGAGCAGCGCCCCTCTGAACGGCTGATGGATCCGAATAAATAGACGGCTGTAGCGAGGCGTGTATGATTATCGGTAGCTATCTGCTAGTGGTAAACGTTAGCTCAATCGTTACTTATGCCTCTTCGACGAAAGAGAGCGAGATTTGAACAACTTACAGAGTTTGAACGGGGAGAATCATCGGTCTTCGTGAAGCTGGAGTGTCTTATCGTGCAGTAGCCGCTCGTGTGCAGCGTAACAGCAGCACAGTGATGCGTCTTTGGAAGCAGTGGACGGACGAGTGTCGGACAATTCGGAAATCCGGGAGTGGACCCCGAAATGTGACGTCAGCTCGCGATGGTAGACACATGGTCCGCATGGAGCTGATAGATCGTACAGCTTCCTCTAGACAATTGGCAGCACAGTGGTCAATAGCTACAGGTGTTTCATTGTGTGCTTCATCAATTCGTAGACGGCTGCTGCAGCGTGGACTGCGCGCAAGGACTCCTTTATACAGGATCCCTCTCACGCTAAACCATCGCCGCCTGCTGCTACAATGGGCCGCTCAGCATAGAGACTGGCGTGCTGATTGGCAGCATGTCGAGTTTTCTGACGAATCCCGCTTTAATTTGTGGCACCATGATGGCCGCATTCGTGTCAGACGCTATTCGGAGAACGCCACCTTCCGGAGTGCATTACCGAGCGCCACAGTGGACGAACACCCAGAGTTATGGTCTGGGGTGCCATAGCATATCATGGACGATCTCAATTGCTAAGAATTGTGGGCAATCTGAACAGCAACCGGTACATCAGTGAAGTTCTACAGCCCCAAGCTGTTCCCTTCCTTCAAAGCTTGCCAGGCGCTGTATTTCAACAGGACAATGCCCGCCCTCATATCGCTAGGACTGTTCAATCCTTCTTTGCAACGCGGCAGGTACAGCTTCTTCCTTGGCCTGCGTATTCCCCGGATATGTCGCCGATTGAACATGTGTGGGATTTCGTTGGTCGGCGCCACGCTCGTGATCCTCGTCCTGTTGCTTCTGCAGGCGAACTTGCGTGCGCATACAAACAATATGGAATGCTCTTCCTCAGGCAGACATTCAAAATTTGTTTGACTCCATGCCACGTCGTGTAGCAGCACTTATTGCGGCGCGTGGTGGCTACACAAAATACTGATTCCGATCTCTTGTTATTGTTTGTTTGCTTTGAACATTTAATCATTTATTTATACCTCTACCACTCAACTGTGTATTAAATTTCATTCAATATGACGATTCCTTCATGGTGTTGCAATTTTCACAAACATGAGTTTAGTTTAGAGCAAAGCATAAGTAAAAATGTTAACGACAAAAAAGTTCAAAGGCGCGAGGATTGTAAATTAGAAATTGTATTTCATCTGCTGATGATACTGCTAATGGATTATGATAATATCACCTGATGATTGTTTATGATAGCGCGTGGTACTTGTATCACACACGTTGTTCTTAAATCAGAAAATTCCAAGTAGATGGAAGAGTGAATTTTTTATGGATTCATACACACATGTTCAATGGAGTTCAAATCAGTAATTATGACGGTTGTTCCATACAATGGAATATCCATTGCTGATTCTGCGAACTTAAGCATTATCTTTCACAAAAACAGAAGAACCTTCATTGTAAGAAATAACAATTGCAGAAATTGGAGAACATACTGCTCAATGATGTCTTCAGCATTGCAATGGTCACCAAAGTACATGTGGTGATTATAATACTAGAAAAAAATCAGAAATGGAATTTAAATTACCCATTCCTTAAAAAACATGAAAATTACTAATATAATTAAAAAGGCAATAAGCACTGTTTAAATTAATAGCAATAGAAGAGAAATTTAAATTAGAGCAATAGATAGCGATAAATTTTATTTGTCATCAACGTCAAGTATATTGCAAAAGTATAATATTGCAGTAGCATAACATCAGGTATATTGCAATAAGTAGCTTAGTAGCTCTACTACTGTAGCAATAATAACTGTAACGTTAGAAGATTTATCGTTGTATCCGTTATCCGAGATTTATCCGTTTTGCCATCTAAATCATAAGCCACAGTAACTACTACTATAACATAAATAGCAGTAGCAATATAAGATGTATATTTTTGGCAGTAAAATTGTAAAAAAAAAAAAAAAAATATAGGGCTAGTTTTCTTATCTAGTAACTTCTGAATATATATTTGAGAATGTCAAATGGACCTCCTTATAAAAGTTTTTAAATGGTTCTATTTATGAGTGAGGATTTCAATGGTTCTATTTATTTATTTTGATTGTTATTGTGTAACTAAATATTTTTCTAATTAGAAAGATTACTGTATTTGCAAATTACTAAGACATTGTATTGTATTTGTACAGAGAGTCAAGAAATGTGAAAAATAAATGTTTCAAAAAATAATTAATTATATCAGAAATAAGCATGATCATAATTAAAACTGTTTTAAAAATTATCTTTCCTAGAAATGAATGTCAGTTAATCAAAATAAATGAAAAAAAAAAAATGATGTTAAGTCTATCTATGTTTTTTGCATCATATATTATTTATTTACAAAACTTGGATTATATCCAGATGATTATTTCCTTTGTTAGGGGCAGAATAACGCAAATAAAAAAAATGAAAATACTTTTTCTATAAATGCTGTATCATTTTTTTTCAATGTTGCATTATATATGAATAAATTTATGTAACAGGCTTATCTAGCTGGGTTCCTATCGATATTCCTTCAATTAGTTTTTGACACATGGCTCGCATTTCTTAATGACACCCCCACAAGAGATAATGGATACCATTGAATAAAAACCTATTTGGCAACAGCACAACAGGCTGTAGATTAATGTACAAAAAAGTATTTCGTTATATCATATCGGCAGATTTTCAAGTGCAGTGGGTTCCGTAACTTCCTCGTAAAAAGACACCTTTTTAAATGCTTAACTTAAAGGATATAATATATATGTGATAAATAAAATTATAGACTATCCGATGGAAAATTAACGTTAAGGTATTTAATGTTTATTAATCTTTAGGAATGAAGATTTTAAATAAACATAAGCAATATTATATTTATAATAAATACATATTACTGCACCACTAGTAGGTTTCATTCAATTGACCAAAAGTGTGATGATGTTTCATCTTCTCAAGGGATATCTATCCTAAAAAGTATAGAATACTAAAGCAAATTACTTTTAAAGATGAATTTTTGTAGAAGATATAAGCAATTATCGAAATGTCTTGAACTGTTTTGCACTTTTTTTGAATCTACAGGTTTAAGTTCCAAGGAATCCAACACTGTTCCCAACTACAGCTTTAAGAAAATCTATATTTATATTACCTGTGTTTTAATGCATTTATTTTTTGTATATAGATGTGCTGTAGTTTGTCATTATATTAGAAATCTTGGTTACACTATAAAAGTTAGCAGCATTTGTACTAACTCGAGAAAGTCTAGTGTTAGTAATATGGCATTGTGTCCATTTTAATAGAAAAAAAGATCAGAGAACTCATTCAACATTTGTTGAAAATATCTGAAGTTATGCCGAAGTATACAGCTGTTAGATGGAACCCTTTGTTTCATACATTGCTGTTATGTATCTACCTTTATCCAATTTTTGTTACCTCCTTGATAATTGGACTGCTTCCTCGTGAAGACGCTGCTCAATATGAGTATGCATATACATTTTATTCAATAATTGAAATTCCTCCATACATATTTATGTTTATATTATATTGTTTTTATAATTATTATCTCCTTACGTTACCGTTACTTGTCTGCCTTTTCTACGTTTACACGTGCTTTCACTTAAGCAGAATGGTGTTGATGATTTCAAGTTCATTGAAGGCATGCAACTCTTTGGAACATGTAAACCTTCTTTTCCGTCATGCAGTTCAACTGTTCCACGTTATCGAAAAAGCAGAAGAAGCATTTTCTGTTTGTATGTTTTTTGTGGTGACTCTAAATCTAGCTTTGTCGTTTACAAGTTTTGCCTATAGTCTCGATATTACGGAACATCCATGTCAGCAAGTGCAGGAGTCATGTCTTGGTTCATCAGCAATAAAATTTCTTTCATAATAATTGTGTGGATGGCTTCTAATGTCAAAAATGAATCCAAGAAGTTAAAGATGTCATTTCAACTTGCTTTAGTAAATCTTAAAATATCTGAAAATGCTAAAACTTTGTTTCTTGAGAAAGTGGCAATCTTCGATTCCGTTTCATTGACAGGATGGAAAATGTTTGAATTTTCTAAACATAATATTCTCAGTGCTACTGGAATGATATTAACTTATGGACTCTTGGTATTGCAAACTGAAAATTATGCCTTTCATCACAAACCATCTTTTGCTAATGGAAAAGAACTGAAATTTTAAATGAGGAATATTACAAGATGTAGTTTTACTGATAATGTTATTGTTGACTTTTTTTACTACACATAATTTATTATGAAATATGAAGTATTTTTGTTTATTAATATAGCAATAATAGTTTATATTGTAGTTAAAAAATTTTGAAATGCGTATTTGAAAATGCACATTGATTTTTATTAAAAATAAGAATGTATATTTTTAATCTAATGCTAGCTGGTATGATTTAAAGTTCTGAATAAGATTTCTGTATTACATTCCTTAATAATATTTATACAAGCATGTTTAAAATGGGATGTGCAAATGTGTGTATGCAACAAAATGTATAAATACTAATTAACTAGATTTTTACTTTTTATTTTTACTGAATAATTTCCTGTACTTTTGTCCATTATTGTTAACTTTTTTTTAAAATATTCAATGTCTATCATTCTTAAAAAAAAATTTTTTTTTAAATTAAGTTCACTTTTATTAAATTGAATACAAGTAAATTGAATTTGGAATAATATCTATTATAAAATTATAATTAGCCCTATATTGTATTCAATACATACAAAAGTAAGATTATCGAAATTGCTCGATATATGTATATTGCATCGATTTGATTATTTTGGTAATTTCGTCATGCTTTTTTGTCTTTATTTCAATATAATGATGTAGTATTTCAGACTGTTAATAAAATTCCAAAATGATTCAGTAACTATTTTTTTTTCTTTCTTATATATTTGTAGCTTTCAAAGTGTATGATCATAACATAATATTTTAAATAATTTTTGTTATAAGCTTTAATTTTTTACATTTGCTTTTAATTCCTCCTTTACATTACTTTCAATTTTTTTAGCCTAATAATTTTAAATTTAACATACATATTTGGAATTTTATTTACCATTTTGTTTTATGTTAACAACGAATTGTTCACTTCAACTGTTTATAACAGATAAGTAGTAGAATATTTTTTGGATTGTGCATAATTTTTTAATATTTTTTCTCAGTTTTGCAAACTTTTAATAATTTGTTTTCAGAATGTTTTCTACATATTAGTATCTTCAGCAACTTCAATACAAATGATTATCCATGCTGAAGTTGTATATCCATACTGAAGAATACATACAATGAAAATGAATGAATACTCATAATACTGTATTTGACAATAAAACTTTTTTACAAATGGGATTTGGAGGAAAAGATAAATAACTAAGAAACTTGACTTCATGTGATTCTATTCTATTCTTCTTGATTTTCAGTTAATTTTATTTAATAATTGCTTAGAAGCAACTTGTTGAAAACTCGTTGAGTTTTCCAAAAAGGATGTCACCAAAGCCAATAATGCTCTTCGATATATCCAAAGCAATAATACAATTTTTTTCATACAATCAGCTGTGTTTCTTGAAACGTACCCTGTTATAATATGATTCTTCAGTCAACAAAAAAAAGGATTCATTTAAACTAATTTATTAACAGAATTTCAAACTCGAAGCAGATAATGTTTGTACCAGAACAAAATCTTCCTCGATTTGGCATTTTTCCAGATTCATTTAATATTTAGGGCAACTCTTGGTAAGATGATAACGCTGATGTTACAATTAATTGAGCAAATGTGCCAGATTTTTCATCAACAATTGGTACGGTGTGGATAAATACTTTGCGTGCTTATAATTTTTGACTGGTAATTATTAAGTTCTATTTCTTATAAGATGCAAAAATGAATGACAGTTACTCCCGAATCTCCTCCTGGAAACAATATTTTCATACCATTAGTGGATGTTTCATGAAAACCTGAGTTCTCACAAAGTATGAAAAAGTTTTTGTTAAGATATGGATCTTTTGAAATAAATATTTTTAAACTCGTAAATTTCATATTTTTATATGAAATTTACGAGTTTAAAAATATTTTATTCCTGTCCTTTTATTCCTGTTGTTATATTTTATTCCTGTGTTTTCCGAGTTTAAAAATATTTTATTTATATAATAAAATATCTAATATTTTATTATATAAATTAAAAATATTTTTTTCCTGCATATTCAGAAAATAAGCGGAAATCATAAAGCTTTTTTTAGATATTTCATTCATAATTTAAAGTATTATCTTTATTAAAATGTTTACAAATTATTTCATTGTCTTTTAATAAAGATAATACTTTAAATTATGAATGAAATATCTAAAAAAAGCTTTATGATTTCCGCTGATATTTTATGAATATCCAGGAAAAAAAACACCATACTAAGTATTTATTTTATTATTTGACCATCACACTAGATGATGATTTTTCTCATCAAAACCAAATCTTAGGGCAAACTTATCCCATTATTCATTTTAACGAAAGACGATTGTATAGAGTTGTATACGTGTAGGTTTCGGGCATTCGACTTGAATAGGCTTCGGGCATAAGTTTCAGGTAATAATAATAAATATGATTAAGAATACCCGTGGTCCTTAACCGAAGAAAACTCGACTTGCAATTTACTTGGGGGAGTCGGAGTTTTCGTGACCGAAATGCTAAGAGGGATCTAATGCATATTCAAAAGACCGAGTGTAGAGGTTCTCTTTGCAAAGAACACTTAAAGGTTGTCAGATTTGGCAATTCCTTCTCTGGTGTAAAAACAAAATGTATTTTTTATGACAAATTAAAAGTTTAGTTATATTTACTTTCAATGTTAAACAGTAAAGTCAGTTTCAATGTTTCCTTAATTTTCAATGTTTTTATATGAACCTGGATAGGCTCTTTCTACGCATCAATTTAATAAGTTTATTTTTATTTATATCTACTTAATAAGTGTCTTTATATTATACATTTATTTAATGAGTAGCTTTATATTACTCATATAATTAATAAATGTCTTTATAAAATGTAGATCTATTTATAAAATTTAATTCTTAAATTTTATATAAAACTAAGCAGTAAATTATAATTAAAAATTAATTTTAGAATTGTAATTTTAATTTAAATTAAAAAGTATAAAATTTTAAGTTGAATAAATTGTAAAGGTAATTTTAATTTAAATTAAAAATTTTTTTAATTTAAAATTACGCAGTAATTTTAAATAATTTTTTAAACAGTTTAATGAAACTAGTCATTTAAATTACAATAAAAATATCTACAAAAGCATTTTTATATTTGTGTGAATTTATCATACATTAATTTTTTTAAATTTATACAGTAATTCAATACATTTTTACAAAATTAACTTAATCCGTTAACAATGATTTTCTTAAATAGAAACACTTACAGTACAAAAATAAAAAATACTGTTATAACGGAATATTTTAAATATTGTATTTGTTTCAGTTCATTTTGAAAAATATTTGTACAATACTCTTAGATTAAATGAGGAAAATAAGTTTTCAAAATATTCGAATGATTTCAAAGACATATTTGGCTGATTTTAAAGAGATATCTATTCGTGTTAAACAACTAGCTAGCAAAAACAGTTATTTAAGCAATATTACTTTTTTTTACAATAGCAAAAAAATTATTTCAAAGTCATAACAAAATGATTTTCTTGATAGATGGATAAAAATAAGTCTTTAAATATAATTTTGTAAATAAGTTTAATGATTTAAAGAAATACCTATAAAACAAAAATGCTGATTAATAATACTTTGCGGTATAAATTTTAAAAACTAACTGGGAAAACAAACTATGAACTCCATTAAAAACTAAATATAATCAATTTTTAAAATTATAATTAATTATAGCATAAAAAAATAAATTATGTTAAATATAAATATTTCTATTTTAAGTTAATCTGATATTAAATAAATTTTTATGTATTAAATAATTCAATTTTCAATGTAAAATACATGGAATGTAAATTTTACACGAATTTATTTTATACGAATTCTCAATATATATATCTATGTAACTTAAGATTAAATTTATTAAATGTCTCATATCATTTAATATGATTTTTCCAATAATTTGGCTTTTGGTTTTCCCAATAATCTATTACAATTATAGTTAATTTAATGTACCAATAATTATTATAGCAAAATAAATAAATATAATAACTTCGACTTGAATTAAAAAGTGTATAGAAAATCGATAATACTTTCATTGGACACAAAAAAAAAAAAAAATTAAAAATGGAAAAAGAAAAATGAAATGAGGAATCATTCATTTCTATACAGAAAAGGATTTCAGAAAATAAAAACTCTGTGATTTTAATATTAAATTATGCAAAAGTTAAAATCTTTAACTTTCAAAAGCGACATTTCCAGCCAACATTTACTTTTGGGAAAACCTGTTCTTGCGGAAAACTAGAAATTTCCATATTTTCTCCTTCAGTCCACAAAGTCTTCAAAAAGTAAAAAGAAAGGGTAAAAGATCAAACTTTGATTCAATAAAATAAACATGACTTCTGAATTACATGAAGGTAAATTTTCAACATCGGCAGCTAATGACACATCACATGGTACATGGGATCAATAGAGGATTCTTGTGTAGCTGGAAGAACAACTGTGACACAATGCATGCAAATTTCTCCCTGATATACTTTTTGCAATGGAGGGCCTGAATGGCCGAGTGGCTAGCGCTCTGGCACTCGGTACCACAGGTTTCGGGTTCAAGTCCCGGCGGTGCCATGGATGTGTAGTGGTTCGAATCCACTTTAAACCGTAGGTCCCGGTCCTAAAGCGATCGTAGAGCGTTGCGAGGGCGCTGTAACCTCCGCGTCCGGGGCTTATCGACAAGCGCCCCTGGGTAATGCAAAGTGAGTAACGTCTGTGCAGCGCTTGCCTTAAGACATCCAAGACCAAGCTGTCTAAGTGTTTGCCAGCTGCATTAGAAAAAAAAAAACTTTGCAATGCATCGTATAAAAACGTTAGATGAAAAAAAAAAATAAATAAACATTGAAATTTTCAAATGCTGTTTTTTTTTTATCCATATACTATAGTGTTTTCAAATGTTGTTTATGGAAATGTATAGAATGTTTCAGAAGGCATTCGGTGAGCATTCCTATATCGGAAAGAAATGTTTAGAAATAGTTCAAAGACAGTAGTATAAACAGTTCAAAGAATGCAGAGAACGCGTTGAAGACGAAGAGCCCTCTGGTCGACCATCTACGACAACCGACGAAGATCACGTCCAAAAATTAAAGATATGGTGGTTGCAAACCGTCGATTTACAATTAGAGAACTTGCTGATGATTTTGGAATTTCAAAAGGATCGGTCAAAAGATGACTCCGGGAACACCGTTTTGAGTCGATTGAAGAGATTCAACGTGAATCGCCGCGTGTTTTGAAGGCCATCCTTGCCGATGACTTTTTAGCTTGCATTGAGGATTGGAAAAAAAGTTGGAATAAGTGCATTGTGTCCGAGTGTTTACTTTGAAGGCGATGAAATAAATTTGGAAGAATAAATAAAAGTTTTTAAAAAAAAAAAAAAAAAATTGGTCTTACGTTTTGGGCACAAAAGTATTTCTGAACAAATACTCATAGAATCGGATAAACGGTTTTGCCCCTCATCTTCAAAGAAAATCTACGAATACCTTAATCCTCCCAATCAATGGAGCAATTTATTTTAAAAAAAATAAACTAAGACAACCTAACAAGCAAAGTAACAAAAACAAACAAACAAACAAGACAAGATTGTGTGAGATTACTTCAGTTTTCTAAACAATATCAGCTTCAGTTAAGTCGCCCAATGTATTAATCCTCTAAAAAAGGATTTTGAAAGATACCTGAAAGGGTTTTGAACGATTAATGCTTTTTTAAAGATTTTTCAAGACTATTCTACAAAAAAAAATTTAAGTTGTGCTATTAGTTTTATGGTTACGGAGTACATTGATCGTACTCCAAAATCTTTTGAAGAAAATATGTCCTTTGATGTGTTGCTCAATGAATTATTAAGAAAATTTTAAACTAAAAATGCAATGGAAAACCTGAAAATAATTAAGAAAGAGGAAATATGTTATTTACAGAGCAGTGGAAATAAGAATTAGATGAACCACCAACAGATAGGTGACAATATTTTATTTATTTGGTTTGGTTGGCTCTACGGTCATTTTTACACACTTTAATCTAATTAGAGGGCCTATAACTTAACATGGATTCAGAATCATTAACAAACATCCATGCCACAGCTGGGATTCGAAACTGAAGCCTGCGGCACCAAAGGCTAGTACGGATAGGTAAGCCTTATATTATAGGAATTTGAGAAAGAATTCATCAATTAATGAAAATTAGATAATGATAATATTAGGAAGACTTCTTCGTCGTTTTTATCTTCCAGCTGGTAAGTACGATAATTTGGAAGAGCATTTAAGACATGATTTTTAGCATTTGTAATGGATTAGATAGATATATATTTAAAATACAACGTTTGGTTTGGTTTGTCGCTCTACGTCATCGTGTGCACACTTAGGCTAATTAGACCAGGGTCTACAGTTTAACGTGTATTCCACCACATCATCCACATCCATGCCTCGGCCAGGATTCGAACCTCAAGCCTATGATACCAAAAGCCAGACAGCTAGCCAATTGACCATCAGGCCGATTAAATACTAGGAGGGATACTAGGAATGACAATGGCATGTTTTATGCATTCATTTCTAAAATACCATAGCTCTCGTAGAACTTTATCATCAAGTTTTTGAATTATTTACATATTTGTGCGTGTTCCACAGACTCAAACCTGGCTAGCATAAGTAGTTATTAGACATATGTATTACAAGTAAATTAAAGATTTAATAGCAAGAGACAATTTAAAAAACAATTGATGAATAAATGCTTATTATCGAGTTGATTTAATTTATGACAAATATTATTGATATGACAGGGCAGTCTTCAGTGCGGTATAACTCCCGAATACTTAGTTTTATTATAAGTAAGTAGTAGGCTATTGCAAAATATGATATTTATGATGATGATATGATTATGGTGATTAATTATGATATTTATAATGATTATTTATGGTTATTGTAAATGGTTATATAGTTTTTTTTTTTTTTTTGTGGAAAACAATGCTTCTGCTTATCAGTATTTTCATTTCAATTTGATTAACGAATCCTCAAGGTGTCGTAAATCTTGAAGGATACGTATATTGTAATATGAATTTTTATTTGCAAAGAAACCCTGCGTCGTCTGCTTAGAGATTAATCTTAATATCATTGGGTGGAGTTACTTATTGTTTGAGGGGTTTTAAAGGAAAGGACATAACAATGAACCCTCTAATTCACTTGCTTTAAAAGTTCAAATAGATTTTAAATTGTGGTAAAAATAATTTAAAATGTACATATTCAATAGTTAAATTATTTTATTTAATAATGTAGAATGAGCTTTAATTCTTATATATTGGTGTCAGCACAACTTTTGACTTAGGGATAACATGGGCAGTTGCGTGCAGGATAGGTCGAAATCTTCTGGCGGCATCCAATGTATTTGTTATTTATTGAAACGAGGTGACACGGTGGCAATTGTGAAAAGTAAAATGTACTCAAGGGTCTTCCAGTGACAACACAGTTATCTGATTACCAATTAGTCCATGAAAGTATATTTAAAGTCAGTATTATGCAATTTGATAGAATGCATAAAAGCTTGAGTTTGAGTACAAATGAAGATTCAAATATTCGACGCTAATGTGAAACGCGATAAAAAATAACACATACGAGTTGAGAGACAGGCAGTTTGTAGATAAATATTCACAATGGTATGGTAGTTGGTGTTACACGAAAACAAAACAATCCAAAATAATAGTTCTAATTAAATTATCATAAAATTCTAATTAATAATAGGCAAAATATCAATTCGATTCAAAATAATACGTCTAATTAAGACAAGTTCATAAAGTGGCATGTTAATACCACTTACACAATGCACAATTTTAATACTGCCTGTATTGTTTAATATGCAAAAATAATGGCAGGTCATGGCATCATTAAAATTGGAAAATACACTATCCATCTTTCATTTAGCGTCATACGAAGTGAATCAGTCTTATCTATAACTTATTAAAGTTGTAGATATGTGTGACAACCAAAAAGGATAATAACTAAAAGATATTTCCAATTTTCTACAACTAAAAGGCATTTCCAACCTAATCCCTCCGAATGATATTGCGAAAAGTATCCGTTCAGAACCCTGCATGTTTGCACCCCTACATGTTGCTGATAGACGGTGAAACAAATCTCGAAACATTTGCACAATAGAGAGTTTCGAAAAAAAGAGAAAGAGACATGTGAATATTTAAAGTTTTATGAAAGGATCATGTACATTTCTCGCTAGATAATTCTCAAAATTGCTGCATTTGAAGATTTAGCAACCTTTAGAGCCCACTGAAGTGTAATTGCATCCAGAAAAAGAATTTGTGTGTTGCGCATTTAACACATTGTTCTTGAATGCTGCCTTGACTTTTAAAGAACATTGTGACATGGCCTTAAAGACTTTTATCATGCACCATAACAAGTGTACTCTATTATAATATATTATTCATCATTGTTATTTCTAACCTACAAGGATTAAACAAGACCATTTTCATGCTTGATGGAGCTTCACCGCACATTACTTTAAATCATGGAGTTATTAACATCAACACTTAGAATTCATGACTTTTAAAGCAGGCATAGCAGACATGAATGACCTGTAATATCACCATATTTAAATCCGGTAATTTCGCGTTGTGGATTTACTCAAATCACAGAAGAAATCTTCAGTTTTTACCAGTAGTGAAATATACCATAAGTCAGCAGGTAGATTCCGTTGATTTGTTTTTCCTGCTACACCCTGCATAATACATCAACTGCACTCAATATTGGAACATGGTGGCGACATGTTGAGAATTTAGATATTATTAAATAGGACATAAATGTATCATTTTACAACTATTACCTTTCTTTTTTATCCTCTCTCAGAAATAAGACCACCATCTATGCTCAATTTTCTGAACTTGGATATTTTTCGTCAAACAAAATTATTAATATTAATCTGTAAGTGAATGCTATTCTGCGATTCTTTTTCAATGTATTATTTCATAACTTCAAAGGACTCCAACTCAAGATAGCTAGCGGCTGCTTCGCAGCCAAGGTGCTTCTCACCGACACAAATCGTCGTTATTCTGCGAATTACATGACTCTCTGACCATAAGATATTTTATTATATGAAAGAATTCCATTTTCGCATCGAGTTTTGAATCACTCTGTGTGTGGTTGAAAAGGAGTAGACACGATAGAAATTTTAACATACTTTCTTTTCTACAGTGAGACAGATTGGTTTTAGTTCTTCTAGTAAGCGATGAATTTACCACTGAATGTCTTACGGAAACCGATTATTTATATGGCAAATACACATTGTTGCATGAGGTACGGTTGATAGACAGCAGTGGCTTCATTCTAATGATGTTAATAATTTATGAGACTCATAGGCTATATGTTGAAAATGAAAGTATCCACACATTGGAAATAATATTAAAAGTAGAAAAAAACAATTCAACCGTTAAAGAACACTTCTAAAAGTTATCTCTTCATTTTAAATAATATATATTTCTAATATAATACAATAACATGTATAATACAAGCAGTCTATGATATAAAGTGTTATTGCTGTATCCATATTGCTATATCTTTTCTGTAGTGTACATCTCCTTTCCACAGATAGCTATTCAATAAACATATTATATCGCGCTACGTGACATCAGCGTCGTGTACTGCGTTTTCAAACACATAGGAGCGAATAAAATAAGGATAAAATTGTGTCGTCCAGTAATCGAATTCCATTGGGTGCAGTAGAACGTAAAGATGATCGTATTGGAAGAGTTAGGTCGCAGGAAAACTTTCGCCTCCTTCCTATTCCTTTATCCTTTCTCTCCAGGAATAAAGCAGCAGTAAAAATACTGACTGAAACGCCTTTTCTTTGCAAGTTCCGTTTTGTATCCCTAAATTTCACCCTACATGAATCTGCGAATAAATGTTACTTTAGTCATTATTTCATGAAGCTTATTCTGTTGAAGGTACTATTTTCAAACCAGTATTTTTCGAATCCTCCTTTTTGTACCTCTTTTTATTCTAATTCGTTTAAACTGTAAATATAAATGTCACCGTATTTAAAACGCATTTATCAATTTTTTTTGAAATTAATATATGTAATAATAATTTTACACAAAGTTAATTCATTCAAATTTAATTATTATAAAATATAGTTTTATGCATTACAATGTCACAAAAAAAATCAATGCATTCCTAATGAAAGTATTAGGAGCTTGTTAACATTTGTCCTTTTATTGTTTGATATGTCCAACTCACATTACCCGTGATCTTCTACATATCTTCTTTGATATCTAAATTTTAGTACTTTGGAAGGGACAATTCTGGACGTAACAGTTAACATTACGTTTTTGCATCACCTCCCTTCTTTTTCAGCTTAATTGAAAGATTTTCCAATTTAAAGATTTATTGTCAACATATTGACATTAGACACTTCAAATTCTGGATTGTTTTTGCTTCTGGAACCATGTCATCTTAGATATAAAGCCCAAGTTGTTATCTCTCCTGGCAATCTAAAACAAGCGCACAATTGCTAAATTAAAGAGTAACTTCGCATTTTAGAAAAAAATAAATAAATACTTTGGTTCTTTATTTTTTTTAATTTTTATGTGGTCTATTTCATTTTCTACTGAGTAATATTTAGTAAATAACAGTGTAGATAAAAGACATCTGGAAATTGTATTTTTTTTATTGATTGAAAAGAAAATTATTAGTTAAAATTTCACTATAAAAGTAGTAATGTTAAATATTAAATACTATGTATATATTTTTAGAAATTTAAATACATTATACATAAAAATTTATGTTGCTTATTAAGAACTTTAAAATCTAAAGTGAAATGTACTTTTTAAATACGTGATTATCTCAAAGTTAATTAAAAAATGAATTTTAAAAACTTTTTGTAAACGTATAATTGCTTGCATTTAAAAATCTACCTGAAACTGATAACAGTTTTTTTACGTAAAATGCATCTTATATTTTAAAACCAGGGCACAATTATTATTTATGAAATCTCACTATAAGCGATGATCATGATAACTTTGATAACCCGATAACTAAATATCTGGGAGATCTCTTCTTCTTTATACAACCACAGATTTGAAGTGTCATTTTTTTGTTATTTTGCAACTGAAAAAAAGAATACACATATAATATATATATATTTAATATTCATTCAGATATCAGAATCTTATATGACACATTTTGTCTTTTTAACCACATATATATTTAGTGAAGTATTTGCATAAGTGTATTCTCGTTGTATTTAATGGTATGCCTTTACTTCTGCATATCAAATGTAAAATATTTGCTTCTTTTAAAATGATCCACTGTTATACCTAATTGGGCATTCAGAAATCTTCAATGCCAAATACTTCTTTCCAAAATGTTCCAAATGGATAATAAAATTATTGTGAAGCCAGTCATTTAAATTTAGATTATCGGATTGAGAAGGAAGAAAGCTATAAAAACAAAAAAGGAGAACTTTTTATTATTCGAGTTTTACAAAATAAAATATATATATATATATATATATATATATATATATATATATGCGATGGATTTTCTTTGTCAGACGAAGAAATAAAGAGTGGATTCAAATAATGATTGTACTAAAACGAAAAGAAAACGAACTGAAAGGAGGGGAAAAAAGTTGAATAACAATGGCATCGTTTCACTTTTCCGATTCATTCCATTTTAAAAGTACAAAGCTACTCTGGCACAAATGCAAAAGACGCCAGTTTGTCGTTCGACCGGGAAGGAGACGCTATTGAATGCTTACGGTTTGCGTGAAGGTGTTGAGTTTTAAAAAGCTTGTGAAGAAGATTACCTTAACAATAGGAAGACACCTTATGTGGGAATGGAAAGAAATCTCTCTCGAGACTGAATTTATAAAAGCAATATAATTCTTTTTCTTACGATACTTAAGATACGACTTTCTTCAAAGCATTTATATTAATTCAATGCAAGAACATTAAAAATAATTCACCAAGAAATAAAATCAAGTACCTATTATTTTAAAAGTCCGAATAATATAATTAAATAAGTATAACTTAAAAATTCTTTCTTAATAGATTTTCGATATAAATATTCTTAAGTTAGCATATCTTCAAGTTACAAGTGCCCCCTGGGTGATTCTAAATGAGTAACAGCGATGCGGCCCTTGCACATGGCATAAATATTTACTATCACTGCATTGCCACCTGCATTATAACAACAACAACAGCATTTTTAAATTAGTACAAAATCTTAAACTTGTTAGGTAGAAAAATTTGAACTGTATATACATAAATTAGTTTTAATAGGACAACTCCAAACTAGCATTATTTTTAATAAATTTAAGTATAGAAAATTCTTTTTTAAATAAATGTAATAAAAAAGTAATCAAAAATTTTTCATAATAATATTAATAATTCTCCTAAAAATATAATTAACTACTAATATTCTATGAACAGATCTAAATAATTCTGAGTTATGATTAGTAAATTGATTTTTTTCATGTCCAATAAAAATCTAGATTTTAGATTCATTTCATCTATTTAATCGTCGTCACCAATTCTTCAAAGTGTATTAGAACTTTAAAACACTTCAGTGATTTTTCCTCCAATGACCTTTAATAATTTTCAAACCAAAAAGAATCGAAAAATGTCTTATTCTCTAATATATATCTTTATAATATTTAATTTCGAAAGGGATTTGACTGTGCAGCTAGTTTGGAAGCTTACAACAGAAGCAATTTTTGGCTGTTAAGATATACACTCAAGAGCCAAAACATTATGACCACCCCTACATTTTGCAATGAACCCGCCTGGATGACGTGGAAGGCACGTGATCAGGTGGAAGTGGTATTTAACTGGTATTAAGTGGTGGTATTAATCCATGCCAAGGCGGGTTGAAGCTGTGTTGCGCGCCAAAGGTGGGCCAACTCGTTATTGACAGGTGGTCATAATGTTTTGGCTCTTGAGTGTAGTAATTTTGAGAATCGACTTGGCATTATATTATGATGATAATTTTATGAAAGTAGGAATAAATAAATAATTGTAATTGAATGTTTTTAATTTAAAAATATTTATCTATCAAATAGTTTTTATATAAAAATTAATGTTTTTAAATTAAAGACATAAACTAAACTAACTCGTTTTAGTAAATTTAAAATGTTTTATTATTAAATACTCATATTTGAATTTTAAATAATATTATTATTCTTTTCTAGCTACATTCAGCAAAAAAACCTATTATATTAAATTTAATCAGTTGTCATTTATACTAAAAAATTTGTTCCCTGAATTATGATATTATGCATTTAAAAAAAAATCTTTTTTCATTTAAAAGGATAAGTTGTATTTAAACGAAAAAATTAAACTTCTTTTATACACTATAAAATGTCTATTTAATTCACAAAAAGATTGATTTCCTCGTAATCTTTATTTACTTACTAATATTCTAATTAGATTATAGTAAAAATGACACCTTTATAAGGTAATATCTTACAAAAGACATCAGAATGATACAAATTAAAAGTATACCAAATTTAAATATCTTTATTGAAATGAAAAATTGATTAAATAATCCCTGAATCAGTGGTTAAAGGGTTGTATTTTTTTTTTTAATTGGCAAATAAATGCGTTACAAGACGTAAGCACACAGTGTAAGTTAAGTCGTGGTAAATCTAAAAGGGAATTTACTGAAGCCCATTACATTGAATATTGGGGAGCTGCCATCTCAGTTTTCCTCACTATTTGTTTAGTAACTCTGCCTTCAGAGATTTATGTTCTGCTGCAGGGGTACTGCCACATACTACATGCAAGCAACGAAAAGTTTCTTAAACTAATTATATTCTGAGGACTACCTTTTATCTCAAGACAGCTATTTTAAATAAACAGAGGATAAAGTTTAGAGATAATCTCTTTTGCAAGCTATTAAGGTGTTAAGTGGGAGGATAATGCTTGACACAGACAACAATTTGATGAGCGGAGACGAGACTATATTAATTACATTGGAATTCCTTTTGAATGTTAGATTTTTCTATTACTTAAAAAAGAAACGTACTTGTAAAATATTAATCTAGAAAAATGTTTTGATTTTCATAATATATTTATTGATGTTATTTATACTACTGTACATCCTTTTCCAGATTTTTACGATAATACAGGCAAGTAGAATGTGATATTGATACTAATAGTAACAGCCAAAAATGCAGTTGTATATAGAAATGACTATCATGACATTTTTAATTAAAGAAGAAAAGGACACACATATATTTCTTAAAACAATAGTATGAATAATTTATATTAATACTTGTCAGAAGCATCATATACCGTTGTCAATTAATAAATTCTTTTATTTTCCAATGTTATTTATGCAGCTTTGTCAGGTCTTTTGATTTTCAATATAAAATTTTCAAGATAAAATATTTGATTTCTATTTTAAGAAAAATTTATTAGCATAATTTGTTGCTGTTAATAAAATTTTCATTAGAAAATTAAAAATAAAGAAAATTTATACTAATTAAAAAAATTTTATATATCCAATAGAATTATATTAATTAAATCTTGACTTATTTTTAAATTTAATTTTTTCGAATTAGAAAAATGTAATTGATTAGAATATGAACTGTTATTAAAAAACCGTTTGCTTACGAACTTTATAATCATTAAATTTACATTAATTAGGAGTAGATATGAGATAGCATTCAAAAGACATCACACATTACCGATCAAAGATAGCCCCAATTAAGTGATCCCCCTTTCTTGTTAATTTGGCATTTGAAACTGGCCACATTTTAAATAGACGCATTATGAAATGTTCGTTATTGAATGGGGTTTGAATTAATGAGTTATTGAACTTTCATTAAATTGCAAATATATCACCTGAGATATTTGAGTAGAAAGCCCGATTTCATGTGGCTGTAATATCGCTCGAATGCAACATATGCAATTCTTTATTGAAGTTTGTAGTGATGAATGTAGGGAGAACCGACAACCAAAAAAAAAATGCTATTATAATATTATTGTAGTATACAAAAGTTCAGTTATTCTGTTATAAAAATATACTTGTACTATTGTACTTGTAAAATATTTGTACTCCTACATGAATCAACTGCAAAACACGGTATCATTAATCGAGATAAGCAAATGACATCATTATTTTATGAGCGATATCATAAAATGTAATAAAAAGTTTTTTTTTAAATTTAAAAATTAAATCAACATAATGTGATTTGAGTTAAATATTGTAGAAATACAATTTAGAAAATGTAATTTAATTAAACCTAATTAGTTTTCAATTTTTTATCAATAATTTTTTCTAATTATTTTTTTAAAATTATTAAATTAATTTACTCTCATTATGGGCTTTTTTTATTAATTGAATAATTTCTAATTTTAAATCAAATCGTAATAATAATTATTATTATGTTATATACATTTTCATTTGGATAAAATCACATTTACCTCTACGTATATAATTCTAATTTTTTTTTTTTTTATAGTTATTGGAAAAGATAATAAAATTGTTTCTTTTTTATGATCAATGAACGTTTAACAGTAAAATTATTTATAAAAAGTTAGCAATCTTTATTTATAAAATCAATTATTTATTTTCAAAATCAAATAATATGCTCATTGTGCAATTTCACATTTATCAATAACATGCTCATTTTTGTAAAAATAAAATAAATTCTCATTTAATAGAGAAAAAAAAGAATCAGTTGAAATATATCTATCTCTCTATATAATTCTAATATTAATAGAAGTTTTTATACACCTTCCACCAAATGTTCAATTACATTTTTGTCAATATTTTACCATCCTCACATGGTTTCAAGATCATTTGAAAATAACTCCTGTGTTATATAGATAACAAAAATATGATTCAACAAAATTATTTGCTAACGAAATCATTGTATTTTGCTGTGAACTTTCGAAAAAGCATTTTAAAATGAACAAATAATAAATGCATTCCACCACGTGATAAAACAACTGTAAATGACTATTATAAATATTCCAGGGAAACAAATCATCCTTCAAAAAATAGCATTCCTTCGTTATGTAAAGAGTGGTTCTATAGAAGTGTTTTATATTAGAAAAATTTGATAAATCATTAGGAAAACGCATTTTCTTTAAATGTGCTAAAACTGTTTTGACTAAAATTTTGACGACCAATCTTTTCATAACTGAAAAAAGTGCCAAAAATAATATATTTGTATGTAAGCAAGAAAAGTAAATTGGTATTTGAAATTGATTTATTCTATTGAATAAATCAATGTATGTAATATATATGTATCGTGAGTGTACATGCGTGAGTTTGTATGTGTGTGTATGTGTGTATGTTTGTATGTATGCAGGTGTGTATGTGAGAGTGTGTATGTGTGTGTTTATGTGTAGTGTGTATGTATACAGGTGTGTATGTCAGATATGTATGTGTATGTATGTATGTATGCAGTGTGTATGTATGTGTATGTGTATGTGAGAGTGTGTATGTATATATGAAGGTTTGTATGTGAACTTATGTGCAACATTTATTGGGACGAAAAGTTTATAAGGTTATCACTGTGCAGAAAAACAAAATTAAGTCATTACAATCCAGGCCACCAATAACATTCATATAATGTATGTTCAATGAGGTGTTAATTATATTCTATAAACATTTTATAGTGTTGTATCTCTTTTGGCATGGGATTTAAAACTATCCACGTGGGCATTTAGGATTTATAGTAAAAATAAATCTTTATTTGGTTTGGTCTGTTGTTCCATTGTCATCTTGTGCATACGAGGGCTAAACAGAAACTAAATCTTAGAGATAAATCTCAAATCTGTTATGTTGGTACAATAAGTAGTATTTTGTCGTCATTGACAGATAAATGTTGCTGAATTATCTGGTGATTGAGAGAGATAATTAAAAGGAAATTCAACGTTCAACACAATGCTAACATTAACATCTAAATGCTGCGCGAAATATTATTACTTCTGACATTACATACCATGGAACACGATTAGCACACTATTTACAGAATTTTATTTGGAATCAGTAATTTTAAAGCAATCCATTAAAAAAAAATTAATAAGTTTATATTCTCCATTTCATGAACAGATTAGTAGTTAAAAACATTTCTTTCTGTCTACAACTATTTAGCATAGTTTACATTTTTTTATTTCGAAAAATTTAAAGTTTGTCTCTTATATTTCTTTTCTTAAAACATTTCAGAAATTTGCGCTTTCTAGATTAAAATATTGAAATAAATTAACTGCCATTACGCATCAAGCTAATCAATCTTTAAAAACTTTAAAAACAAAATATGCATTAACAGGCTCACAAGAGACCATAAATTAGAGTTTTATAACATGTTAAAATGAATAGATGCTTAGAATAACCAATCCCTATCTATAAAGTCAAAAAGTTCTTTAACAGCAATCATAATAATTTATATATTTATAAAGAAAACATTTCATAAGTAATTTTATGACGTAAATTATCCTTAATTTTTTTTTCTTGTGCATATTAAGTTTTTCCAGGGATTTTCAAAGATCCATGGATTTCCCCATGAACCACGATTTATTCCAAATGATGATGATTTGATTGTGGTGAAGCTCCGTGGCTGCGCAGCAGCCGTTAGCTTCTATCTTGGATTGACCATTAGAATTCATTCAAAAGAAAAATTTTACAAACTATTTAGAGAATAATTCACTTCGTATTATATCGAAACAACAAATATTACAAAAAAATAAAGAAATAACATAAAAACATTGCCATATTAAGAATAGAAGATAAACTAAATTCGTTGGAAAACGTTGCGGTTTTTAGAGAATTAATGGCCAACATTTGTTTGATACAAAATTATGTAAATGCAAAGTTTTTTTTTTATCTATGCATACAAAATAATGTATCTGTACCTGAAAGAATTTCTTTTTTGTAAATCACAGGTCATTTTAAAAAGAAAAGCATTTAGATATATTGATGTAACATAAAGAAAAATACTTGAAAAAAAATTATGTGTATTACAATGTTTCGATTATCAATATATTGTAATAAATATAAAACATAAAAAAATTGCTGGTATACTGTCAAGAAGCTAAAACGTATTTGAAAAATAACTTAAAATTTATTATAAAAATATATGCGCATTCATATTCTTTGTAGATTCATTTACAACCCAACAGAATTTTCGTCGTTTGATACAATTGATACAGTTTGGTATTGATGGAAAATATGTATCCATTACCACGATTTCCCTCCCAGATGCTTGTCACTCCTTGCGTTTCCGGAGAAGGTGATCTCCGGCTTTTCCTTTATTCTAAGGCTTTGGATTTGCTTGAAGAAATCAGAATGTAAATATTTCCGATGTTACTAAAACACATTACTTGACAGATATCACCATTCTAAGAAAAAGTGAGTATAAATTAAAAATGTATTTCAAGCTACAAAATCAGAAACACATATTAAAATCCTATTTTTTTGTCTAGCTAATAAATTGCATAAAATAATTTTTACATTAACATATATACTTTTGAAGAATTTTAAAAACTTTAATTTTCCAATTAAAAATAAAATTTAGATTCTGCAAATAAATTGCTAAAATCTCAAAATCACATTCGTTTTTAGAGGAAAATTGTGAAAAAAAGTTTAACAAGTAAAAAATTATTAATGATATAATTAAAAATCATTTGTTAAATCACAGAAATAATTTTTGACTTGTTTACTTTAGTAATGTCAACCACATTTTCCGTACGAAATGAAATGTTATGGATTTGCATGCCAAACAACAATAGAAATATGAACTAAGTGAACTATAAATTCATATATAGCCTTAACATTGAGCATATAATAGAAAGACATATTTTAAAAATACTTACATTTAAGAAGCGTTATAATTTGCATCTGCTAAATAACATACAAAAACGTTAGGACGAAATTACATTCAGAATCCAAAAACACCAACTGTAAAAAACGAATATTGTTCAGCTCTTTTCAATCAAGATAAATTTCAATTGGTAATGAAGCAAATATTTATTTAAAATTAATATTCACTTGCAATAGATAAGATTAAAACTTTCCTCATCGAAATACAGACTTCCTTAAGCTGGTTTCGAGAGAATATCCATTCTAGGAATTAAAAAAGATTTATCAATGCTATATTCATATATTGCATTATCTCTAATTATATTTTACATTAAATTACATGAATTTTCTTTGCTTACCTCTGAAACATTTTTCTGGTTTCGTTTCTTGGCATTTGACAGTATTTC